>JAGKTI010021507.1:0-15715 GCA_018397915.1 Birgus latro | reverse complement strand
CTTGTGCCGCTAACTCGAGAAGGAGTCCTTACGTTAACCCCTAATTCGGTTGCCAGAAGCTTCAGCTCTCGCTGTTTTTTTGCACTGTAATGGTAGATCTTGTAAATTAAGTGCAAAACATCCAATATTTGGTCTGTTTCCTTACATTTCTTCAACATGCCCATGACAGCTAGCTCAAGGCGGTGTGGTAGACACCAAATTGAAACCAACCATGGACAATCTGCAGTTATCTTGGCTTTCAAACCACTTCTGTCACCAAAATTGACACTGGCCCCATCAGCACAGAATGCTACCAATTGCATGAGGAATTCATGATCTATTTTAGACAATGCATTCTTGATGGCAGCTATTATCCCAGAGGGGGGGGGATAAGAAAACAAGCTGCATTTTAAGTATAATATCAACATATCAATGTATTATCAATATTATTTATTATTATTTATTATCATTTATTATTGTTATTTAATTATTATTTATATATTTATTTATTATTTATTTATTTTTTTAATATTTTTTATTTATTTTGCCTCATAACTTTTCTCAGATGTCATTATAAATAATTTACTGCATAACACAATTTAAGCAAGGCTTGGACACAACAAAACTCACAATAAAACATATATGTACATGTTTTCTTGTGTAACAATTCCAGTTCACTTGGCTCACTCTACTCTACCCCGCCACCTTATCGAGTGTTTATCATCATTCACCACTTGGTGAAGGATCCCTCAGAGCAGATCCTTCAAAATCATTACCCATTATCTTCAGGGACATCATCAGGGAACAGTGAATTATCTTCCTGATTGTCTTCACTGGCAGGAGATGAATTATGAACGAGTATTGGAGGTGTCACTTGTACCTTGCATGCCGTGTGGTGTACTTAATATTGAGCATTTTTCAAATACTGTACTGTACACCTTGTGCACCTTAATTTGTACGATCTTACAAACATTTTCACTTTGTATATTTCACTTATCGCACGTCACCATTGAACAGTATATCAGGGACTTTGGGGAAATGATGTGGAGGGAAATGAGATGGGTTGACTAAGGCAGACCACGAGGAAATAATAGTGACGCCACCAGCTCGCCCGGAACTGATGCACGAACACACAAACCACTTGCCATGTGATGAAAGCTTGATGTCTTAAATATATATTAATAATAATGCAGGCTCCTTTTCTAATTTTTTAGCATTTAGAAAGTACGTTATTGGTATAACTTAATTTTATGCACTTTTCAAATACTGTACTGTACACTTTATGCACCTCATTATTTACGATTTTACAAACTACAGATGTTCACTTTGTACATTTCACTTATCACTTGTCACCCTCGAGCAATATATCAGGGACTTCCTGGGAATTGATGTGGGGGAAACTGATGTGGGTCAGACTGAGGCTAGAGCACGGGCGAACAATAGTGACGCCACCTGCCCACCACCAACTAACGCACGAACGCACAAACCCCGCGGAGGTTGGGCAGTCTGGACTGCTGCTAGGTTTTTCGGAGTTTACCTGATGTAAATGAAATAATTCCAGTCAGCTCCTTAACTCCGAAAAAAGCGAATTCTGGTCTACTGAAGTCCGTTGTAGTGAGGTCATCCTTGAGGTAACTTGGCCCAGAATTTTGCCCTTTTGCAGCTTACTTTAGATGTTGACTACAATTTCATCATCATCATCACATTCTAGTATTGTAATTGAAAACTGTACTCATTTTACATTAACTTGGCCCAGAATTTCCACTCTTTGATGCCTTCAGTTCTATTTATTTCCGTCTATGCATCTCGCTCTCACTTTTCTATCTGTCAATAGCCAGACACCTTAATGCTGCAAGCAGTGGCCACCTGCATGTCACCCTGACCCCCCACCATTTTGCTGACCAACCCACAGCTCATACACCTCTGTTATATGACTCGTCACTCCATATACTGTACCTAAATCGCTCTTTTTTTTTTTTTAATAAACAAAATATTCTTTGTGCCTGTAGCTGCTGCTCTGGAAAATGATAGAATGATTATGTAAACGCAAGCATAAGAGTCAACCGTTACATCAAAACAACACCCAGCACACGATATCATATACAAATACTATCATCTCTTCCCCTCTGCCCGCCTTAGACCAGCTTCCAGAAGCATATTCATACTCAGATCACTTGCCGTTCCATTCAGTCACTCAAAGACAACACACAGCTGCATGCACGGCCTCCTGATATCCATCCTTCTGAATGCAATCTCCCCCGTGAGGACAGGGTCCACCTGGCCAGGCTGAGATGTGGGCATCATCCAGCCCTCTTAAGTTATCAGAAGAGGCTGGATGACTCCATCGTTGATGCCTGTCCAGGATTAACACAGCACCCCATACAATTAATCACATCATGGAAGACTACATTGCCCACAATCACCTACGACAGCAACACAACATACACTCCTTGAGAGCTCTGTGGGAAAGCCTTGTCTCGGCCATGGCCTTCCTTAAGGACTCGGGGCTGTTTGGCCAGACTGCCTAGGGAACAACTACTACTACTACTGTTACTCCCAGACCTTCATGTATACAACAGGTCAACTCTGGAACTGTCTCCCTGTCTATTTCCTACTGCCTGTGACCTCCAGTCTTGTAAATACAATGTGTCCAGGCATCTTAAATGAACAGATCTTGAATTTGGCTCCGTTATCTTTATTTTTGTTTATTGTTGGAGGGAACAATCCTGTGGACTTCTGGCCCTTGATTCCATCTTCCTTGCATGGTGGGGGTAGCCAATTCCTTGCATTACAAAAATGTTTATACATTCTCCCCACCCCCCACCTCAAAAGAAAATCTACTGTGCCATCTGTTTTTGGTTGTACTCATAGCTGCCTTAGTACAGGTATACCTAGATATACGACACCCCTAGATGTGATACCCCAGCTTAGCGATGGGGGGTAGAAATACCACCATACCCCGCCTAATGATGGCCAAACCCCGGTTTAATGGTGGGCTTAGATATTTTTACTGATTTTGATGATATTAGACTTAAATTTTGTGTTTAGGTTGATATATAAACTGTTCTTAGACTTAGATTAATGTGTTTTAGCCATAGGTGGGGTGAACATTGTCATTTTGGGGTGCAGTTTACCAAGCTTGATATTTGCCAGATATATTTGACGATTTTCATATTTTACTTTTGGGTTTGGGTGAGTTATAAACTGCTTTTAGGCTTAGTTTAGCTTGTTTTAAAGATGTTTGGGGGTTTAGGTTAGCTAGAAACTTGTTTTTGGACTCATTTGGGTGGGTTTAGGACTTGGTTGGGGGGGGGGGAACCCAAGGCTCAAAAACCCACCCCTGTACTTTACGTGTTAAATCTACCCCGAGATATGATACCCCACCTGGTGACGGGTTTTTACTTAACCCGTACCATCCCAGGCATTTTTGCAATTTTCTACCCATCCAATCCCGTACCAAAAATGGAAAATTTTTTATAGCATAAAAGAGTCCAAAGAGGCATACAAATCAAGGGGGGGGGGAAAAACTCCTTATAGGAGAAACAAGATCAGGACTGCTGTCCGTCATGTTTTTAGCCCAGTTTCCCAAGCTGTGAGTGACGTTTTCCCGTCCAGCTGGGTGAGATGAAAGAGAACTGGGAAGGAGAATGGGGGATTCCCCGCTCTCAATATCCTCCTCCACTGGCTTATATTCCTCCCCAGAAATGTCATCCAGGTCTTCCTCTTCTGAAGAATCACTATATGAAGGGACAGAGGGGTCCATGTGAATATTTCAACAGCCTCCTCCACCCCAGTGAGGTGGGAAAATGGCGTGATTTCCGCTACATTCTGACGTTATGACGGACTGCGGCACACTGATGTTACCCACCTACACAGAACCAAACTCATTGCTACAAGTGCTTGTGCACAGTGTTGCCAATATGTTAAGCTACTACTTAGCAAAAATTAAGCCTGATTGAAGCAGTTTGAGACATGTTACAGTGCTTAAATTTACCTGCCAGCACCATCATGTCGGTGGGATAAATCGAGATGTTTTGTACTGTCGGCATTGTGCCGACGGCGGGTGTGTACGGGTTAAACAATCACATCGTTAAACTGGCGTGTACCTGTGTACATGTTGTGAGTCACCCCATGCATTGCCGGTGGTTTGGAAAGGCCACACAATGCACACCATTTATCCACCCTGGTTAGGTATAGCCGGAAAGAGGTTGGTGGGGTCAGAGGTGTGTAAAAAAAAAAAATCCATCCATCCATCATCCAGTCCTATTTTGCCCCATGAGTAGCGTAGGAGCTGAGGACTAGGCAAGTTGGTCCTGACATTTAAGATGAGAGTGAAAAAAGAAAAGAAAAGAAAAATGAAGTTTATTGTACATAAAGTTTTGTCATTACAGAATACTTATGGATGTGATAGGAAGCATTAGTAGAGACACATTGAGGTGGTTTGGCCATGTGGAGAGGATGGAGAGTGAGAGACTACCAAGGAGAGTGAGGTGGAGGGGAGGAGAGAGATGGGGAGGCCAAGGATGAGATAGAGGGATGAAATAGAGAGGTATATGAGAGGGGGTGTGTGTGAGCTGGGAGCTGGGCAGTGAAATGGCAGGGGACAGGACAACATGGAGGCGATTTGTTTATGGCCACCCCTTATGGAATTATGACATCTGGCAGTAGATAGATAAAATAGAAACCTAATGGTAGATTATTTAACCCTTTGAGATTTCCATTGCACATTTCCGGTTCATTTCAAATCCAGCCTAAGAGATTCTGATGATGTGTTTGTGTGTCATATTAAGAAACTTTTGTAAAATATTCACTATAAACACTGTTTAAGCCTCATGACAAAGAGACTCATGTGTGACATCACAGAATGCTTGCTCTATACATGGCAGGTACTGCACAGCTGGTCTGACTCGTGGCTTTGTCTCTTTACTACTGTATTCTTGTCAGATATTTACACTTTGACTTTTTATTTTCTTTGTTTTCCTTTTTGAACATACTGCGATAAAGTACAATTCTTCAGCATTAAAATGACACCCAAAACAGAATTCTATCATGAAAAGTGTATTGACACTGACAGATCAAAGAAAAATCATACAAAATTGTGCATCTTTTTTCTTTTGCATTACCACTCAATAACATGCATAAATAGCCATAAACTGTATATCATTGTAAAGGTTACAGTTTGTAGTTTTGCATGGTTTGGATCAGAATTTATATATCTTCATTACTTTATTTTCAGCAAATATTCTTCTAATGGCAAGGCATAAAAGTTTTGGTTTTTCCCTAACTTCTACTTGTCACTTTGACTTTATTTTCTTTGTTTTCCTTTTCTGAACATACTAAGATAAAATACAACTATTCAACTTTAAACTGACACCTTAGCCAACATTGTATCATGAAAAGTATATTTGTACAGACCACTCAAAGAAAAATATTTCAGCACAAAAATGCAAGTCAGCGCGAGAGTGGCTGAATTTAGGACAGACATAATCTGCCTGGGGCTGAAAACTGATAGGCTTAATTCTGCTAAGGAGAGTTTTTTTTTTTTTATAAATAAATAAATAATAATATACTCCTGTGCTCCTCATGGGACAACATGAGATTAGGTGATGGATGGATGGTTATTATTATTACAGTAAAACCTCGATATAACAGACTTCAGTAGACCGGAATTCGCTTTTATCGGACTCTGGGAGCTACCAGACTAAACTCCTATATATCGGAAAAAGTCCGATGTAGCCAGAATCAGTCCGGACTGCCTGACAACTTCAGCTATGTTCACCACAATAAGACAAGTAAAAGACATGTTTTTCAGTTACAAGAAAAATGTTCACGTTTGGAGCAATTGTAGTACACAGTTGAAGTGGCTGCCATCTTCTTTGTTTACAAACAGTGGAGCGCGCCGACCGATCCACCTCATTCTTTTGCTCTCTTCGCCTGGTGGGTGGAAAAACTTGCACGCCGAGCAATTCTGTCTACCAGCAAAGCGCTCCATAGCGTCCCGTGGCGCTCGGCCAAGTAGACACAAGGCAGATTTGTGTCTATCGACGTAGTGTTAATGTAATTGAACCCTTCTGTCAGTGCCGTCCAGTGCTATACTATATTGGGAAATTGTAACAAGTGTATTTCTGTGTCCAAAGTATAAAGCTGCCGTCACACTAGGACAGAAGTGGCTAACATGCTAGCCAGTTTTGTGAGGCAAAACGGCTAACAAAGTCGAGTTGTCATCACACACGCTTGTGTCTTGCGAGCCAAACCGGGTAACAGTGTTGTCTGCCTTGGCGCCACGCATTTGTAAACAAACCAGCATGGCTTCATATGCATCCGCTTTTTCCCGCAACAAATCCATTAATTGGACACGAGGCACTGCACCGATTGATAGAAATCACCAGAGATTACCCCATTCTCTGGGGCCATCGCTATGAGCTCTTCACCAAAATGTCATCTGCCTAGGCGCCCTGTGGGCATTTGTAAACAAACCACCACGGAGTACCCACTCCCTTTTCCTCAGTTTCTGTAACCGCTTCACGTATTTTATCAACTCCAGAGCCACAAAGTAGTCTACTAGAGTTTTTCTTGCTGCAGGATCCATATCGAAATCTGATTTCTACTTATTGTTTGGAGACAAAGCAGACAGCCTCCGCGGCTGGTCACCCGAGTGTCCGAATATTTATTTCAGGTTACAAGAAAAAAAATAAAAATGAATAAAAACCACAAGAATTAAATTATATTTAGTTAAAGTTCCCATCTATGAATAACAGAATATTTTCTCACCGATTACGAAATTAATATAGGTTCATTTGAGTTCCAATCCCACCAAGCTGTGAGCGAAAATTGTTATCCATTTCGCCTTGCAAGAGAAATCTCGCTCACCTTGAGTCAGTTTGGCTAGCGACTCACAAAACTGGCTCGCATGTTAGCCAGTTTTGTCCCAGTGTGACGGCAGCTTAAGTGTAATAGAAGTACCGTAAATTGGGTGTATTCTACCATACTTTCCCTAAGCCGGTATAGAGACAGATTGTAACCTTGTACTAACCCATCTCCGGCCAACCCAGAAGCTATTGTATCTAGTGTTGTAATATTTGTCTCTGGGAAGATATTTGTAATACATGTGTGTAACAGTTCACTGCCTTGTTTTTGTGCCCAGTCCTTTCCTTAGAAATGCCGACTCGGTCTTGAATAAGAACCCGCTGTGAGTCAGCGCATTTGACGGGACGAGAAGTCGCCCCTCAGAAACCTGACAGGCAATAAGTTCACCTCTCGCCTACATGTGCAAGGGATGAGTATCGGCCCTCAAATACGTGGCATAACACTTCCCTTTTGTTTTCAAGAGTATTACCGGTATTCATCGAATTATATGTTGCGGCAGATATAATATATGCATAATTACATAGTATATGTATTATTAATGGGATTCCTTGCTTAGTTCTTTTTGCAAATTTAATATTTGATTGAAAGCGATACCCCTTCAAATTTCTAATACCTTGAAACCCTTTAAGCCTTGGCTGGTATGTTATAAAAATGTCCCTCAACTCCCCATCTCCTGAATGGAAGATGATTGAATTCTGGATAAAGGTTTATTAGTCTGAATCATCTTCATATAATTGTTATGCTACGTATTTGCGGGTCGGTTTCTCACCCTCAAATACGCAGGCTAAAGCGGGTCCGTATTCTAGACCGGGAGGTAACTCCAAAGAGTAGGGCTGGACACAAAAACAAGGCAGTAAATATTACACATGTATTCCAGATATTTCACAAAGAACAATAGTACATCACAGTGTATTACACTGGGTTGGTCGGGGGTAAGTTAACTCTGTACACAAATGCAGTCTGTCACTATACCTTCTGGTTGAGGTATGGTACTATTTACCCGACACTTATGGCACATACAATATACTTATAATTTAGGACACAGGAATGGATTTACTATAATTTCCTAAACCCGTATAGCACTGGATGGCATTATATATGAGTTACGTTACACCTGTGTTACAGGTACCTGGTGGCCGGAAGTCTATCTCAGGTAGTGTTGCCCGTAGGGATCACTGGCAGGGGGAACTGCGATATTTTGGTATATCTTGACTAACGTGTCTGGGCACAGGGCTGAGTGAAGATTTAACTGAACACAGGGGAGGGAGAGTGTAAACACAAGGGAATGGCACAACGACACAATAGGAATATTCTGTTGGTCACAAAGACTGTCCGAGACAGTGGGACTCTACCGAGATATAGGTCAGGCCACGTTCTGTCTATTGGGCTCGTCCAATCTTATATTCTGAGTTCCTGGTCACTTAAACTCGAGAATACACTGTAGGGGATCACTCGTGAGATATCCATCGATGCACACAAATATCTGGGTTTAAGAGCACACACATATGTAAAGTCCACTCACTTAGTTACCACTGGTGGGCCCAGGTTGATTCCTCCGTCCGGAGGAAGGGCAGAGTGGCGCGTTCCTGGGCAGGGCCCCACATGTGGTCGTGGGGCTAGGGGCTCGGCCCGAAGAGAGCCAGGAGATGGGCCTGTCGTCGGGTCTGGGAGCGACTCAGGGAGACCTCGCCCACAGGTAGGTCGTGCCCTGGTGTTCGGGGCAATTCCTGGGGCACAGGTAGGTCGTGCCCTGGTGTTCGGGGCAATTCCTGGGGCAACTGGGGACCCAGGGCACTGGAACCCGGGGTGGCTGGGCTGCGGCAACTGCTAGATGGCGGCGGCGCCGACAGGGTCGCCTCACGGGAACCTCGGGCCGGGGGAGTAGTGGACAGGGCCTGTCGTCGGCTGCGAGGTCTGCGGGGGCTCTGGTTCGGCCACTGTTCACCCGGGTGAGAACTCTGGTACGGCTAATGGCCCGTGCCGGTGAGCTAGGAACACTAGCAGCTGAGGGACGGACGATGGCTGATTCTGTCTCGTGCCCAGTACGGCTTATGGCCGGTACTGCGGTGCCGCTCTGGGGGGAACGCCTACAGGAGATGGACGACTTGTGGCCAGTCCTGCCCGACCGACACGCGTCCGTGTCGCGGCCCTGTGGCGGGGAAGCAACCGGGGAACGGACTGTGGCCGGTTCTGCCCCGTACCCGGTACGACTATGTCCGATACCGCGGCATTGCGTGGAGTTGTAAACTCCACCCCTTACCTGATGAGCTGAGCTCCGGCTGGAGACTAGGTGCCAGCGACTGCTACCTTTCCGGGCCACCACCTGGGTGCAAGAGGGGCGCCGGGAAGTGACACAGGTAAGCCATTCCTGTTCCCAGCTGCTCTGTGTCGGCGGCAGTCCCCCGGTGGTACTGGGGGGGGGTGAAGGTGTCGTTTGCTCTGGCCACCGTGTTGTTTGTGGCTCCAACCCCTAACTCCTGTATTTCACCACCCTCCTTGGTAAGGAAGTCACGACCCCGTGGCTGGAGGTGGTATAGGTCGGCTTTGGCTGTCCGGTGGATAGGGTCGAGGTGGCTCAGGAAGGTCGTCCAGTGGTCAGTGGCCACACTGGTGTTCAATTGGTGGGCGTAGGCGACCCGTAGAGTGGAAGGGTGGTTTGTCTGCTGGAGAAGTCACAGCAGGTGTTGTGTGTGCCTCACACGTAGGTGTTGCCCGAAGGTGCGAATCCAGATGATTCTCGTGACACGCATGGTGGTGGTGGTAGTGGTGTCTTGGAAGCGAATGCTGGCTAGAGGCAGCTCAGTGCAGCTTATATTGCCGGTGGAGTGTGGGTGCGGTGTTCCCCTGGGAATGCAGCGGGGCGAGTTCTTCCACACGAGGTGAGGAGTAGGAAGGGTTATCGGGGTGGTGTTGGGGGTTGGGGTGGGCGGTTGGTTGTTACTGGGCGAATGGGTGGGTGTAGGGGTTGATGTGTAGCGAGCTGGTGGGTGTGAGATATGCCCGGAACGGATAGTCGTGGTGGTTAGTCGTGGAGTGGGCGGCGACGAGGAAAGGGAAGGTGGAGTGGGGGCGGGAGGAGTGCGGGGTGGCGTGGTGTGGTTGGTTGGCGGGGTAGGGGTTAAGCTGGGCGTGGAGCGCGGGGAGGTCGGTGTGGAATTTCCGGTAGGTGTGCGTTGAGCACATGGAGTGGGTGGCGTGGCGGCGGTGGGGGAGCGTGGCAGTGGGGTTAGTGTAGTGCACGGGCGTGGTACAGGGGTTTCAAGTGGTGAGGGGGCGGTGGAAACCGATGTGGAAGGGGAGGGGGATGAATAATATGAAAAGGGCTCTTCCTGGGGAGCGGGCGGTGTTGGACTTGCCCACGTGGTTTAGGAGGGAGCAGCGGGGACTGGGGAGTCCCGGGCGGGGCGGACGTGGCGATTCCGATAGGTGCAGGATGTCCCGTGGTAGTTGATGACGACTTGGAAAGGGTTGGAGACTCTCGTGACAGTATAGGGCCCCATAAAACGAGGGGCAACCTTATTGGGGGTGGGAAGACAAGCCACGAAAACCTCGTCACCTGGTTTGTACGGGTTAGCAGGGGAGGAATCGTCTGAGCGTCCTGGTGTCCGCGCAGGTGTTGTAGGCGACGCTTCAGGTGATATAGGGGGTCCGTGAGTGAGGAATGAGCGGGGGTTTGAAGGTGTTGTCGGAGAGGGAGGAGGAGGGGCGCCTCTCCGAATACTCGCTCGTGGGGGGGTGATGCCGTTGTTGCGGGGGCAGGTGTTCATCCATCCCCCATTGGATGATCTTGACGTGGGCAGGCCATTCCTGGTCCTGGGTACTTTGGATTCGGGTTCTGACTTGGTTTAATAAGGTCCGATGGCTCCTCTCGCATACCCCATTTCCTTGGGGCCAGTAGGGGGAGGAGTGGGAAATGGAGAACCCGAACATGATGGATAGTTCTTTCCATATTTGCCCCGTAAATTCTGGGGCATTATCGGAGTGAATGGCCTGGGGAACACCAAAGTAGGGGAAAACGTGGTGCATGAGGGCGTCGGCTATGGCGACGGCAGTGTGTTCCTTGGCCGGGCAAGCAATTAGGAACTTGGAATAAACGTCGACGAATGTGACGATGTATCGGTAGCCGGACCTAGGTGGTAGGGGTCCGACAACGTTGACAGACAAAAGCTGCCAGGGTTTGTGGGCGGAGATTTTGCCGGTAGGACCTGCCGTACTGGTGATGTCTTTCCCTAAGCAGCATGCTCGACATGCCTTGGTGACACGCTGGGCGAGGGTAGCGGGGTTGGGAGCCCAGTAAAGGTCGTTGAAGACCTGAGTTAGCCTCTTCGTACCCAGGTGGATCCCATTGTCCGAGTGGAGATGAGTGAGGACGCCCACAGTGGAGTCCGGATCAAGGACAATGTGGCCCGATGGCGTGAAGAGTTGGTCCCCTTGCAGGTGGAGTTTTGCGAATAGATGCTGGGGAATCCAGGGAGCCCGATCTCGATTTTGCCAGTGCTGGATCATGGAGCGATTGAACTGGCAAGTGGGAGAGGGCGTCGGCGTTGGTGTGCAATTTTCCGGGCCGGTAAGCAATCTCGTAATCAAACTCCTCGAGCGCTTTGCGCCAGTGAAGGAGTTGGGCGTTGTGGGTGGCTTATTTCCGTAGCCATTGAAGGGACTGGTGGTCCGTAATGACGGTGACGCTGGTGCCAGATAGATAGGCCCTGAAGTAATCGAGGGCCCAGACAATGCCCAAACATTCGCAACATTCGCACTTGTTAGCGGCGTAATTGCGTTTGGCAGGGTTTAGGGTGCGGCTGGCGCAAGCTATGATGTGTTCGCACCCCTCCTGGACCTGTGCCAGGACGGCACCTATGGCTACCAGGGAGACATCGGTATATAACCTGAAGGGGAGGTCGTAGTTAGGGAAGGCGACGATGGGGGAGGAAACAAGCTTCTCCTTCAAGGAGTGAAACGCGGCAACTCAGTCGTTGCTCAAGACGAAGGGCTCACCTTTCTTAGTGAGGTCATGGAGCGGTTTCGCAAGGTCGGCGAATCCTTTAATGAACCGCCGGTAGTACGACGCGAGCCCCAGGAAGGCACGGACTTGGTGTATATCTTGGGGAAGAGGTTGATCGGCGATGGCTTTCAACTTCTCGGGATCGGGAGAGATGCCTTTCCCTGAGACAGTGTGTCCTAGGAAAGGGACAGAGCAGGCAGCTAGGACACATTTAGTGGGCTTGAGTTTTAACCCAGCCTGGCGTATCCGCTGAAACACCTGTCGGAGGTGGTGCAGGTGATCAGCCCACGTTTTTCTAAACACAATCACGTCATCGAGGTACGCCAGGCAGACTTCCCAGGTCAAACCGCTGAGGACGGACTCCATGAGGCGGGAGAAAGTGGCCGGGGCATTGCATAGCCCAAAGGGGAGAACATTAAATTGATAAAGTTTCCCATTACTTGTGGAAAAAGCCGTTTTCTCTTGATCCTGGGGGTGGAGGGGGACCTGCCAGTACCCTGACTGGAGGTCCAGCGTGGAGAACCAGGTGGAGCCGTGTAGGGAGTCGTCTATCCGGGGGAGAGGAGTGGCATCTTTGGTAGTTACGTTGTTCAGGTGGCGGTAGTCGACACAGAAGCGCTGAGTGCCGTCTTTCTTCCGAACCAAGACAACAGGGGAGGACCAGGGGCTGGTAGAGGGTGTTATGATGCCGTTGTGGCGTTAGAATCTGTCCGCCCCCTACGGTGCATGCGCGGGAGTTGCCAGATGCCGCCACAAATATGCCATTTGTATAGTTGGCTCTCTGTAGGGGTAACATGATCGGAGCCTCTCGCCCTTTGTTTACAAACGGCAAATGGTCATTCCGGCTTCTCGTATCATTCGTCTCAGAGCTTTCTCGGGTAGTTTCCGCCTTTAAATTAAATTAGGTTAGGTGGGTAGCAGTAAAAACTTGAATTTCTAAGGTATGAATGAGTTAGGTTGGATAAGCATAGTTATAATTAATCATATAGGAACGAATTATCTAATCTCTTAGGCGTGAGAATCTAATCTCTTAGGCGTGAGAATTGCTTTAGCTTTGTTCTCATCTAATTGGTCTTACCCAATTGTATCTTTACAGGAATGAGTCAAGTTCGTACTGCCCCGTGTATTAAACCATTATTATCATATATCCTTGAACTTATGAATTGTTTTGCCACACACTACTTCATTCGGTAGTGCATTCCACTGATCAATTGCCCTATTAGGGAAACTGAATTTCAATTCAAATTTACTACTGTCTCACGCCTGACATAAAAGCATTGAGGCGAATGATACGAGAAGCCGGAATGACCATTTGCCGTTTGTAAACAAAGGGCGAGAGGCTCCGATCATGTTACCCTTACAGAGAGCCAAGTGCAAATGGCATATTTGTGGCAGCATCTAGCAACCACGCATGCCCCGAGGGGCGGACCGTAGAGGGACATAACGCTACACCGGCACCACCACCACAGCTGCATTTTTCCACTGCCAGGTAACGCAGCGGTAAAATAACTTTCATTTGTGGCCTGAAAGCCTCTTGTTCCTTGCTGTTGGTCTTGTCAGGGTCTTACCGCACCACATCTCACCAAAATTATCCCTGCACAGTACAAGCGATATCTCTACAATTTCTACCACAGCTCATTAACCACACCTGTCCTGTCACGAGAATCAGAGGAAATTGAAAAAGGTGTTTCATATGTCACTGTGGACTTTATCAGGCAGTTATTTTGTGACCTCTGGAATTCTCTGTCTGATAATACTGTTAGCGCCGACTCTGTTACTTCATTTAAAAAGTCCCTCCACTCACAACTAGGTCACATCTTGTTTGATTATATTGAATAACTACGATTCATAATTCGAAGTCCTTCAAGTAGTTTATCAACCCTGCATATGGCACAAAACTCAGCCCCTACTCAATAGTATATTCAGATGATGATGTGTATAGGGAATGGGGCTGGCGTGCCAGGAGGTACGGGCTGCCCTGCTTCTAAAAAGCAGATTCCTACCGAGCCATACTGTTAAATTGTAATGGGGTAGCCAACCAGGTGAGTAAACCAGGTATGGCAAAAAAAAAAAAGTTAATTGAAAGTACCTATAATGAGGACTTATTGAACGTAGAGCAAGCTGGTACTCACCTGGTTTAGCACTGATGCTTAATTAAATGAAATTCTTTATCCACCTTAGATTTCAGAATGATATGTTACCATGCTTTAATGAATTTATCCACAGTCTACTGTATTATAAACTTTGAGAGAAGACACACAACTGTTTAATTAGCAGAGAGTTTTTACCTGACTGCTTTTACTGTGATATGTTGCCATGAATTATAAATTTATCATGAATATAAACTGTAACAGAACCAGCACAACAAATGGCTGGCTGATTAATTTTTAGTTACTGTACACTGTTATAAGCACACTACACATACTAAAGCTCAAATTGTATTTACACCAATGCATAAACAGTGATTAGTTTAGAAACAATAAAGAAATGAGGTAACCATTTGGAATTATTCTGTACAATGCTTTTTAACAATACCATAAAGACAGTTTCAAGTCAATAAACTTCTTAAACATAGAAGAGTTAAATAAACTGGCTGTCAGGAATGTGCTAGGCAACAGTGTTAATGAACACATAATATAGTACAAAGGCTAACACATCAATATTAATCCAGCTGACAAAACACATCAGGAGTTGTACAAAAAATTACTGTTACTGTGCCATGATACACCCCTGGCAAGTAACCACAGGAACAAGAGTCTGTATTCTTGAATTGTTAGCTTAGAAGGCTCTCGAGTACCTTATCCTTATGATTATTATGCTTATTAGGGAAGGTAGAGGATCGAGCTGGTTGGAAGAATTTTGCATGGTGGAATGTATGACAAGGGACTAACACCCGTTTATACTCCGTAATGTTACAGATATTGGACTGACTCTAGCTGATAGGTACTATGAAGTCTGTAAGCATGAGTGGTCATGCAGCTGAAGAGGATTTAGTGTCTTGAATGGTGAACAAATGGGAAAGTGGTTTGTTTAGCTTGCATGCTGCTGCTGATCAGTTCACCTAAATATTTTATTTCCCAATGAACACCCTCTAACCCTTGAATGGGAAAAAAAAGACTGGGATGATAACAATGATAATATTACACCTTACTACTTCCTTGTCTCTGCTTATGCCTTTTTTCATAAATCATCAGCATTATCCAAACCTCATTTCTCACCTAAGAAGGGGGTGAGGTAGGGTCCAGAGAGCTAAGGGGAAAACAAAAAAATGATAGGGGAAACTTACCAAAAGTGCCCCCAATGAAATATGTCACAATCTCATTCACTCACCATACAGTAACATATACGAGAATATCGTGTCATGTGCAAAAATACAGAGTGGTCCATATAAAATGCTCCTCTTCCACCCTGACTGCAATTGCTTGTGTTGCAAGGACAGCTAAATCAGCATTATCAATGTCTATCCTGCATTGTTTATTCATTTCCAACACAAACATTTCAACATTACCTGCCAATACCAGTGTACTAATATCAAGTTCAGTCTTTAGTAACCTTTCATATTACAAAATTGAGCATAAAACCTGATATGTCAGGTTACAAGAAACCCTGAAGATATTTCATGTGCATAGAGTCACCATAAGAAAAAAAAAGAAACCACAAAATCAGGAACTAAGCTTCTATATAAAAATAAAATATGCTAGATAAGGCTTGGTAATTAGTTATTCACACTACTTCAAAAATAAAAGCATACATCATTATGAAAACAATTAAGTACAGACTACAACAGCATGTTTACTCTCATCTGACAGAGATTCCTAACTGAGATTCCTTACACTGTTGACAGATGGAGTTTCAGTTTGACACATA
>JAGKTI010021506.1:0-12834 GCA_018397915.1 Birgus latro | reverse complement strand
GAATGTAAGAAAATGTCCTGGAAAAAGGTAAAGAAAGTTAGAATGTTAAAGAAGTTAGTTGGGGAGTAAAAAAAAAAATGGTAGATTACTAGTGAAGAAGGGAGAAAAAGTGAGCAGATGGAGGTACACTTAAGGGAATTGTTGAATATAGAGAATAAAAGTAATGCAAATATGAGTGGTTGGGGAATCTCTGGGGGAAGCAGGGATGTGAGAAGAAAAGAAATCAGTAGGATGGAAGTTGTAGAGCAATGAAGAAAGTCAAAATGGGGAAAGCCCCAGGAACTGATGGAGTTTGTGGTGAAATGGTGAAGCAGGGGGAGAGGTAGTGTTACAATGAATGTGGAAGGTGTGCAGATTGGCCTGGCAGGAAGGTTAAGTCTCGGAGGATTTAAGTCAGGTATAATAATTCCCCTGTACCAAGGGAAAGAGAAAAAAGAAGTGTGTGGTAATCATAGGGGCATTTGTCTTCTTAGTGTCGTAGGAAAAGTATATGGTAATGGTAAGGTACTTATTGACAGAGTTAGGGAAATAAGAGGAATTAGTTGGAGAAGAACAGGCGAGATTTTAGGAAGCGAAAAGGTTGTGTAGATCAGTTATTCATTCTTAGGTCTTTAGTGGAAAAGTTTCCAGAGAAAGGAAAGAAGTTTTATAAGGCCTTCATGGATTTGGAGGAAGCAAATGGCAGGGTGGGTGGACAAGGATTGTGGAAAGTATTAAGAATATATGGAGTAGATGGGAAGTTGGTGAATGCCGTGGAGAGTATGTATGAGGGTGCTAAGGCTGCAGTGAGTGTGGACAGTGAACGGAGTGAATTTTTCTATTTGAAAGTTGGATTGAAAAAGGGATGTGTCATGTCTCCACGGTTGTTCAATCTGTATATGGATGGGGATATAAAAGAGATACAAGGTAGGGCCATGGATGTTGGAGCGACCCTAATGATAAACGGCAGTGTGGAAACTCACTGTACTGTTGTTTGCAGGTGATACTGTGTTGTTATGTGAAGGTGAAGAGGAGTTGCAAGGCTTGGTGAATGAGTCTGGGAGACTGTGTAAGAAACGGAATCTAAAGGTGAATGTGGGGAAGATTAAAGTTATGGTCTTCGGGAGAAATGAAGTCACTGAATGTGCAGTGAGGTTGGATGAGGAGAAAGTGGAAAATGTGATTGCATTTAAGAACTTGGGTAGTGTGATGAGTAAGGAAGGAAGTTTAGAGGGTGAAGCGATTGAAAGGGTACAGCATGGAAGAAAGGTTGCTGGTTCTTTGAAAGCAATGATAACAAACAGGGAAGTGAGCATGGAAGTGAAAAAGTTACTGCATGACAGTATTGTGATAACTCAAACGTATGGAACTGAAGCTTGGACCTTGTTGGGGGACACAAGTCAAGAGTGAAAGCAGTGGAAATGAGTTATTTGAGCGGAGCATGTGGAGCCACATGGACAGACAGACCAACAAATTAGGAAGTGAAGGAGCCTTGTGATATTAATATGGATGTGACTGGAAACATTAGGAGAAACATACATGGGTGGTTTGGCCATGTCGAGAGGATGGAGAGCGAGAGACTGACGAGGAGATAGTATGTGAGTGACGTGGAGGGAGGGAGAGGGAGTGGGTGGCCGAGGATGAGGTGGAGAGATGGAGTGGAGAGGTATATGAGAGAGGGGGTGTGAGCTGGGAGCAGGGCAATGAAAAGGCGGGGGATAAGGCGACATGGAGACGATTTGTTTGTGGCCACCCCTTACAGGATTGAGGCATCGAGCAATGCATAGACAGACAGACTTATTTTCAAATAAGAATAAGTTGAAATATTCATTTTATATACATTAAAGAATAATACCTTCTCCCATTTCTCATGTCACCACAGCACGCAGGTGTAGTCAGGTACAATGGTAAAATCCTAACCTTTTAAGTATTTGTAGACTCATTTACAATATTGTTGTCCATAAAGATTAAACACAGTAGCATTTATATTATTATAAATAGAATTAATAACCAGGTACTAGAGCAAATCCCTGGATCGATAAACTGGTTGAAATAGCATTAAACGTTCTCTGAAATTTTCCTCTGTCTTTTAGTAGGGACACCTATTAAAAAAAAAAAGCGCAAATACCGCTAAACACACAGGATATCTTCCTCTGGGGAAAATAGTTTCCACGAGAAAAAAAGAGACTTGCTTTGGAATAGATACAGAAGACACAATAGTGAGAGGGGATATGGGAACTATAAACTGGGAAAAAATGATTATACAAGGATAAAGAAAGAAGGTCAACGTCAGTTTCAAGAAGACATTATAATTGAAAGTATTTATAAACCAAAGCTGCTTTACAGCTAAATCCAAAGCAAAGTGATGAACCAAACCTGCTTCACAGCTACGTCTGAAGCTAAACCAAATTTAAGAATAAATTTCAGTCCATCGTTGCTGGGATAATCTATATCCAAGATGATGATATTTGTGAAGTAATTAATAAAAAATAATCGATCAGTTTTTACAGAAGAAAGTAATTTTGAGGGAGCTGATAATGAACATGCATCCCTACACATATTATGAGATATACGAATATCGACACAAAAGGTACGGGAAGAGCTGAGTAAATTAGACAAAGGAAAAGCAAATGGTCCTGACGAAATTTCAGGTTGGGTGCTACATGAATGTGCAGAAGAGTTAAGCAGACCAATTTATTTAATATTCAAGGAATCCTTAAGTCAAGCTATACTACCTGATATTTAGAAGAAAGCAAACACTGATCCCCTATTCAAGAAAGAAAATAGACAGAATCGACTAAACTACAGATCAGTATCCCCGACCAGTGTTGTAAGGTACTAAAAAAGCTGATAAGAAAAAAATGGGTAAATCGTCTGGTAAAACACAATATGATAACAGAAAGACAACGCAGTTTTAGAAGGGCAAATCTTGTTTTATTAAACTAAGAAGCTACTATGATACAGTTGCATAAACACTGAAGAAATGAGATGGACGGTTGGACAGTATCAATTTAGATTTAAAAAAGCATTAGACAGAGTACCGCACCAAAGACTTTTATTGAAAGACTACCGCACCAAAGACTTTTATGGAAACTGTACCATCGAAGAGGAATCCAAGTACTGCTGGATGCAAGATTTTCTCAGAAAAAGAGATATAAGAACAGTACTAAGGGAAAATTACTCATCATGGAAAGAAATGACTTGCAGAGTTCTACAGGGCACAGTGATGGCACCAATTTTGTTCTTAGTGTATACAAATGACACTGACAGCAACACTGGAAATGGAAGCTATCTTAATATGTTTGCTGATGATGCAAAAATACAAAGGAGAATTAAAACAGTCTGTTACAGAGAGCTACAACAAGAGCTAGATAACCTTCGTGAATGGACCAACAGATGGCAAAGGGAATTCAATGCGGACAAATTCCGTGCAATTAACTTTGGTATAAGTAAGAAATAAAAAAGACCAGACTGGGATTATGAACTATACTCCATTTCACAAGTTTGGCACCATCAGAGATGTTCTCAGTGCCTGTAGTGCTGATGTAAATCCTCAGCACTAGGTAAACCTTTATGTTTTACCTTGAGAACCAAAGTATAAAGGCAACAGAAAATGGTAAATCCATTTCTGAGGACCTTTATCAGTGTTACAGGTGTTGAGGAGATCACTGATGGTGCCAGACTAGTGAAATGGAGTATAGGAAGTTCAGCCTTACACATATCAGACTATCTCCGGCTGACCACATCAGTGAGAAAGTACAGAACATGTACACACTGTTTGCTAATATGAGAATATAATTTACATATATAAATGAAGGCATGCAGAGAATGATAACATCATTCATTAGACCAACCCTGGAATATGCATAAGTAGTCTGGAATCTACATCTCAAGAAACATATAGATAAATAAGACTGAAAAAGTACGATGGGTCGCTGAAACATGGGTACCAAGCTTAAGGGATCTAAGCTATGAAGGAAGACTAGAAAAATTGAACCTACCAACATTACAAGAGAGAATGAAAAGAGGAGACATGATTATGCTATATAAATGCATCACAGGAAAAGAGAAAATATACAAAAATGAGTTCACAATCCATGACAGTGCATCAGCAAGAGGACACTGCAAAAAACTGCATAAAATGAGAGGTGATAAAGATGTAAGGAAATTCAGTTTACCAAATAGGGCAACTGATCAGTGGAATGCACAACCGAATGAGACAGTGTGTGCCAAAACTATTCATAAATTTAAAGATATATAAGATCAAAATTGTTTAATACACGGGTCAATACGAGCTTGACTCATTTCTGTAAAGTTGCACTTAGGTAAGAACAATTAGGTACGAACACACACACATACACACAAACTAGAGACACCATGCAGTCAAGATGTACGTCACATCGCTCCCCGCTTGGCCAACCTGACCAACAACTGGCCATACCTAAATAGTATCTTTATGTGAGTCAAGCTCTGTACCAGGTCAAACGAAATGGTGTCCTAGTATAAAAGAGGAAGTTTTAAGTAAGAGTGTAGTTCAAATGACAAAATAAACAAAGTAGTGCAGGAATGCGCCCAGCAAGTTTGTCAGCTGATTGTGTTTAGTCTGCGCACCAGGGAATGTAAGTAGAATCTGTGCTCTTAGTACCACAAGATGTCCACCTACTTTAGTAAAGCATGTTTGGAAGGAGCTAAGAAAAGGGATAAAGGTAGAAAGCAGGATGATTATTTCTACCACGAACTGATTGAAATGGAGATGAAAATAATTAAGCTGTTAGAACGGGTAAACAGATTGGAGAAAGCATGTCAGAGTGAAATGGATGAAAACAAGATGCAATTGCACATGCAGAAGGAGGAAAATGAAAAATTAGTAAAGGATGTCAGCAAAAAAGACACAACAATAGATGAGCTGACAGTTAAGGTGGGTTCACTTTGAAGGAAGATTAGTGAAATGGCAAGTACAGTTGTCAACCTCGAGAGTACAGTATAATGAAAGAGTACAGAAATGATAAAGAGACAATTAGGCAAGTAAGCAACCTGATAGATCAGAGCAGTGATGTTAAGCAAATGATAACCCAAGTGAATGAAGCGATGCAAAGCTAGAAAAATGATGTGGAAATTACGTATGCTGAAATGGTGAAAGTAAAGAAAGACTTAAAAACAAGCATTGAAGAAAAAGGCATTAAAAAGGAAGTGAAAAGAATAACCCAAAACAATCACAAATTGGTCAGAGATTCAGCAGATATCAACAAATATATAGTAATCACTGGTATAGAGAAGGAAGAAGGAAAAAAAAAAAACATGATCTCGAGAGACAAAAAGATGGCAAGTGTAATGAGCATATTGACGGAAGTGTCAGAAGAAATCTGTAATAAGGACATAGAGGAACACAAAAGACTAGGGAAATATGAGAGAAATAAGTCAAGGCCCCTGCAAGTAACCTCCCAGAGTGTAAACACTGTGGAGGAGATAATAAAAAATACAAGGAAACGTATGAAAAAAGAGGAATTAAAAAATGTTTGGATACAAAGATGCCTACCGCAAGAGGAACTGGAATTACTAAAAGAGAAGAGGGAGAAGCAAAAACAAAGGATGATGGAAGATCAAAGGAGGAGAAGAATATATTTTTTTACAATGTAATTGGATTGCAGGTGCGAAAGTGGAACCTAACCAGGAGGGTATAAAAAGCGGGAAGGTAATAGACCCAAGTATGTAAACAAGATGATTAAGTTGATGTACTCAAATGCAGATGGAATGGTATCTGAATTATTAGAGATAAATGATTATATGAAAGAAAATGATCTATCTATCTATCTATTGCCAGACACCATAATCCCGTAAGGTGTGGCCATTTGACTTTGAGTTATTTTTTTTTTACGGGGAGGGGCACTAACCCTCCACCAACCCACTTGTTGACACGTAGGGAGCACGTATGGTTTGGTTATATGGTTACCACCCAGCGTTGTAAATGGTTTCTTGGCTTACAGGAAACCATTTGGCTTGTCACTCAATGTAATGCCACCTGTAAAGGAAAGAAAAGCAGTAAGAAGTGACAGGAAATATAGGAGAAATAGGAAGAAAGGAGGGCAGGCACAGAAAAAGAACGATAAAGGCTAAGGAAGAAGTAGGCAGCACTACATCAAGTGAGTGGATGATGGTCGCCACCACCTACCACTAAAAGAAAATGAACCACATGTTATTTGCCTAACTGAAACAAAATTAACACCAAGGATGTCAAACGACATCCTAAACATAGAGGAATATAATATATGGAGAAGAGATAGAAACTTAACAAAAAAAGTAGGTGGAACTATATTAACAAAGAAAAATCTAAAAGTCAAACAAATAGAACTAGATGCATCCTGGCAAGTAGAAGTGATTGCAATAGAGATTAATACATCTGAAGGGAAAATAATTGTGGCAAATTTATACGTGCCATCCAGATCAAACACATGGGAAAGAGGTGAATATGAAGTTCTGGCAGTGAGTACAATTTAGGTTTTAAGAGTATTACCACAAATAATGGAGGAGAAATCTGAACGAATTATACTAACCTGAGATTTTAATACAAATATAAATTGGAATACACTAGATATAAAAAGCCAGGAAAGCTGTTGGGACCGAAAGCTCCTGGATCTCGTGCAGTTTTTTTTTTTTACGCAACATTTAAAGGAAAGCACCAGAAAAAGAGGACTTGATGTACCATCAGTACTAGATCTTATATTTACCAGGCAAAGAAACGATATTGACAATATAATGTATCACCCTCCATTCGGCAAAAGCGACCATGCAGTATTAAACTGCAATTCAGGATTGCATATGGCATAATTAACAGTAATGAAAGTTATAAAAAGAGCCTAAACTATGAAAAGGGAAACTACCACGACCTGAAGAAGTACTTCTTAGAAATAGACTGGGAAAAAGAGCTTAGATGACAAGATCTAAATGTTATAAATAAAAAATTCTGTGAACTTTATGAAATAGATCCCACAGCACAAAGAAGCAGAAAAGAAAATAAACAAATGGTTTAATACAGAATGTAAAAAATCATAAGAGACTTGTTTAATAGATACAGAAGACACAATAGTGAGAGGGCACATAACAACTATAAACAAGCAAGGAACGATTATACAAGAATAAGGATGGAAACCCAAACACAGTTTGAGGAAGACATCATAAATAAAAGTAGTGATCAACCGAAGCTATTTACAGCTACATCCGAAGCAAAATCAAAGTAAAATATAAAATACAATCCATTACGGATGCGAGGATCGTCTGTACACAAGAGAAAGATATTTGTGAAGCACTAAATAAGAATTTCCAATCAGTTTTTACAGAAGAAAATAGTTTTGAGAGGGATGAGATGGAACATGCATGCCAACAAATATTACCAGATATACAAATATCAGAAAAAGAAACACAGGAGGAGTTCAGTAAATTAGACAAAAGAAAAGCAAATGGTCCTGATGAAATTTCACATTGGGTGCTACATGAATGTGCAAAGGAGTTAAGTAGACCGTTATTTTTAAAATTCAAGGAATCCTTGGGTCAAGTTAAACTACCTGATATTTGGAAGAAAGCAAACATTGTTCCCTTAATCATGAAAGGGAATAGACAAAATCCACTCAACTACTGACCAGTGTCACTAATCAGTGTTGTAAGCCAGATATTAGAAAAGCTGATAAGAAAAGTTGGGGTAAATCGTCTAGAAGAACACAATATGATAACAAAAACACTTTGGTTTCAGAAAGGGAAAATCATGTGTTACTAATCTGTTGATACTATGATAGAGTAGCAGAAACACTACAGAAAAGAGAAGGATGGGTGGACAGTATCTATCTAGATTTCAAGTATGCATTTGACAGAGTACTGCATAAAAGACCTTTACTGAAACAGTACCATCAAGGAGGAAGCCGAGGCAAACTGTACTGTTGGATGCAAGATTTTCTCAGAAAAATGGAAATGAGAACAGTACTAGGGGAAATTACTCATCATGGAGGGAAGTGACTAAAGTGGAGTTGCACTGGGCTCAGTGCTGGCACCAATTATGTTTTTAGTGTATATAAATGACATAGATAGAAACATTGGAAATGAAAGCTATGTAAATATGTTTGCTGATGATGCAAAAATACAAAGGAGAATTACTAACACAGACTCTTGTAAAGAGCTACAAGAAGAATTAATTCAACTTCATGAATGGGGCAAGACATGGCAAATGGAATTCAGTGTGGACAAGTGTCATGCAATGAAGTTTGGTAAAAGTGGATAAAGACCTGACTGAGATTATAAGTTAGGAAGTAAAACCCCACACATATCAGAAAGAGAGACGGACCTAGGTGTGATTATCAATAACAGACTATCTCCGGCTGAGCACATCAGTGAGAAGGTGGTACGGAACATCTATACACTGCTTGCAAATCTTAGAATACCATTCACATACACAAATGAAGACATGCTGAGAAAGATAACATCATTCATCAGACCAACCCTGAAGTATGCATTAGTAGTCTGGAGTCCTCATCTAAAAAAAAAAAAAAAATAGATAAGATTGAATAAGTTCAAAGGGCCGCTACAAGATGGGTACAAAACTTATGGGATCTAAGCTCCAAAGAAAGACTAGAAAAAATGAATCTACTTACACTACAGGAGAGAAGGAAAAGATTGATTATGCTATGTAAATGCATATCATGGAATGAGAAAATAGACATAAATGAATACTGATATATAACCTATGGGAAGCATCAGCAACAGGACACTGCAAAAAAATGCATAAAAATAGAGGCGATAAAGACTTAAGGAAATTTATTTCCCAAATTGGGCAACTGATCAGTGGAATGCACTCACGAATGCAATAGTGTGTGCCAAAACAATTCATAAATTTAAGGATATATACGATAAAAATGGTTTAAGACACGGGACGGTTCGAGCTTGACTCATTCCTGTAAAGATACAATTAGGTAAGAACACACACACCACACACACACACACACACACACACACACACACACACACACACAAATAATTCCTTGACAGAGGTAAAAAAAAAAAAAAATGAATCTTATATGCAGGAAAAATGAATTCTGGATCGTATCTACTTCCAAGCTGTAATATTTTTGTAAATGCAGAAATTATATCTATCTTAAATTGGCCTTAAGTTTTCGAAGGTTTATCAACTTGTTCGACATGAAATGAGTAAAGGGGAATTTTATTATTATTATTATTATTATTATTATTATTATTATTATTATTATCATCATCATTACTTTTGCATTTGCCTAGAAAGGTTCAGTCGACTTAGGGTGGTATCTCGTACAGTTAGGATGCTTACTCTCACCTCTTCCTGACCTGTTTATTTCAGATTCGGCTCCTTTATTACATTTTGTGCTACTCATGCAATCTATGTCGACATTAAAAAGACGAAAGCAGCAAAAAACACAACGAAAGATATTGATGGTTAGTTTGTAAAATAAATCGCTAAGGAAGAGGTGGTGCTAGGGAGCCTCCTTACCCGACGAGAATACGGACATTTGTGCTTCCATAACAGATAAAACATGCATGAAGACTGAGAGGTTGAGCAATAGGCAATTAAATAACGTTCATGTATATTATTAATAGTGACAAAGATTCCATAATTTAAAGATGTTAAAACTTATTCTAGTTCATTCACCTTAATTTTCGTCCTTCTGTGGCTGGTTTCCCGTAACTCAGTGGCAGAATAACACTCCTTCATGACTAGTGTATAGCTCAGCATTAAAGATGGAGAGATGACAATTTTACGTCTACTTAAAGTGAATAGTGTTTAGACCCAGAAATAAAATGGTAAGGAAGAGGTGTTAGAGAACTTCCTTACCCAACAATACAACGAACCCAGATCATCCTCTCCTCACTCAGTATTTCAGCAACCGATCACGTTAATCCCCTCACTCTGGTGGCTAAGTTTACACTCAAATGGTACACTCAAATGATCTTTTCAGGAGACTCTTTTCTAAATGAGCTGGCCTTATCTGCTTCAGTTGCCACGAGATGCCTTTGAACTAAACCATCAGGAAGTAGCTATTTACTACGCTTCTCCTCTGACCTCGAGGGCGGGTCTGATGCGCCAGCGGGGAAGGTCAGGTGGTGTGTGCAACGCGTCGGATCCCTGTAATAGCAGTAGGACTGACACGAGATGCCTGACAGAGGTAATGATATTTAAAAAGTCAACCCCATCACTGCATGATTGTGATTTGTTTGTTAGCCTTCCAGATTGTTTGATACAGCGTAGGACAGTCCCTGGTTGCTTTTGCTGTTGCCTAACCCCAGTCTGTCTAGCTTAGCAGACCTATCGACCACAAGTAAGCGACTATTTCTGTAGAGCTGTCCTGCTGGTACAGTACAATACATACACTGTGTAGCAATCTGGCGCCTCCTTGTGGTAGACAGAGCCTCACCAAGGTTGGACCATGGTCCTTCCCTACGGCGCGATTCAGGAAAATGAGGAGGTCTAGCTCCCGAATCCAGGGTGGACGCTGCAGCTGCCTTGCTCCACCCTGGGTGCACAGCGCCACCACGTGCAGGCTTCTCATCAGCGCTCCCCTAGTAGTGAAAAGATTGAACTGAAGGCGGTAACTCCGAATCGATAAGCATTCTAAATTTGATTTAAATAGCCTGGAGGTGGTAATGAAAATTAAAAACCAAGCAAACTGAAGGGATCAAATGAACCCCTGAGATGCTAAGACGCTTCGACACTAACAACAACTATATGCACCAGCCTTAATGAACGGATCGAATGCCACACTAAAAGGTTTCCAGACTCAACGAAACTACTTCTGTAGAGATGTCCCATTAGATCTACTGAAGGTAATTACTTTTTTTTTTTTAATTGTAGGTCCAGAATTACGCTGTTACACTAATCATACTCCAGGGATACGTAAGAACACAAACATTAACATGAAATATATTTAGTATCATAAAATTTCCACTTCCCTAAAAAGGGGATTTTGCCACCAGAGGGCCGGATATCAACAAATCATTGCTGTGTGCGGCTCATATTCCTGCTTTTTCCGCTGTTTTTGCCCTCCAACACCCTTCTGTCGTTGCAGGGAGCAACATAAAGGTCCAGTGCTCACTTCACCAGTGGTTGTGTTTTTTGGGTGTTTGGACTTAGCCTGTAGTTTGGGCGGAAAATTCAGTGCGGTAGACGGGGCCCCCCTGGTCGGGTTTTCTCGTTTCTGCGCATGCGCAGTACGACCTATGTGACGTCATGGACTTCCTCTGCTACCATTGGTCTATACTGTCGTGCTTGTGAAGCTGACGCCACGCTCACCCTGCTACCTGCTTAGGTGTGCAGCATCAGCATGGAGTACTCGGGCCCTGTCACTCTAGAGAACATTGAAGCTGATCTGGCGCTGAGTGACGAGGATGAGATGTCTCAGTGATTGGCCACAGCTACCACAAAGCAGCAGCAGTCTCGTTAGCTGGGGAAGTAGCTACTGAACCAACACTATCTGTACCTGCTGCATCTCACCCAGTCGGCCAGGCATCTTCCTCTGCCAAGCGTCCTGTACATAACACCTCGGATAGCAACAGTGAGCCTTCATCCCCTGCTGCCAAATCCTCCAAGCGGCAAGAGACTTCTCGTCCTCTGCAGGGAGAAACTGGCCTTGGATCAAACACTCCTCGTCCCCTGCAGTTTGTTCATTCCCCCCAAGTTTCACCAATGCTTCCTGCCTCTACTCCTCCAGCATTCGCTCCCAGGGCTGACTACATCAAGCTTTTATTCAAAGACAACCCAACGGTGGACATCAAACTTTGATGGTTGTCTGAGGTAAACCGTACTTTTCACCTTGACCGCACCCAAGCGGAGGTTAAGATGACTGCAATCACTTCCCGTTTTGTTTACATTTCCAGACGTCGCAAGGACATCATAGATAGCGTAACTAAAGGAGAGTTCCTAGCCCTTTCTTCAAGATTCACCTGAGAGGCCCCACAAGGTTCCTATTTACCTCCTTACACGTTATCCTGTCTGTACTGATCCCAACTTGGCCAAGGAGCTGCCAGGTGTCTACTCAGCCGGACGTTTCTACCAGAATGGCACTCCTATCAACCGGCTGGTAGTCACCTGGAGCCTTCCTCACCCACCACCACCAACTGTCACCTTCAGCTTCCTTCCCTGTCTCCCACCTTGTGAGTTTCGCAAGATGAAGGACGAGCAACCGTGGTGCTTTCGATGCTGGGGCATTGGTCACATCTCCCGGTACTGTTCTGCACCAGAAAAGTGTGCATGGTGCTCTGGCCTACACGACTCTCGGACGTGTCCTCACCGACCCCCTGCACCTGCTTCTGATACAACTTCGATGCAACCCAACCCACCACTTCCAGATACCTTGCACTGGAAATGTCCCCGATGTCATCAGGAAGGAGTTAACGTGTGGCACGGCTGCACTAGACGTCGGGCTACCTCTGCCCCCGTTGCCAAGGATGGGGCTCCACTAGCATCACCACCACCACCACTCCGCACTGCTGCTCCTCCTGCCTCCACTATCGGTTTGGATTCAGCTGCAGTCACCGAACTTCGTGATGCTGTTGCCACTCTCAGGACTCGGATTACCTCATTCATGACACGTTTCAATGCAATAGAAGCCCGCATTGATGACTTGGTTAGCAAGCAAGCCACACTTGAGACAATATTAAATTCACTGGTTGAATCACAGCAAGTCATCATTACGACTGTCACCACCCTTACGGAAAAGCTGGACTCAATTGTCACTTCTATTGGACGACTGACTGCTCCCCCCAGGGAGTCTTCCCCTCGTGGCACACCGCATAGCACTTCTCATGCCACCACCACTCCCTCATTTGGCCTCCGCAAACGTAATG
>JAGKTI010021505.1:0-15717 GCA_018397915.1 Birgus latro | reverse complement strand
AATCTATCACTTGTTACATAACTTATTTATATGTCCTATTTATCTACGCCAATTTCTTATAAATATCTCCATTAACCTCACCATTTTGCTAGTTTTGCTCGTTCCAGTAATACGATAACAACAGTAACCAACGGTGGAGCTGAGAACGCCTGTGAACCACGTCGAAGGGGGGGGTGGGGGTCAAGCAGCACTTAACTGAAGGTCGTAATAAAAGTTCTTTCAGCAGTTATGAAACCTGATGTAGACTTTATACATAAAAGTAATCGGAAATCGAGGACGTGTTTTCACATATAAGAAACCTGAGCAACGAGCCAAGTGGTTTCCCTTAGCCCTAGAAACCGTTTATTTTGGTGGCGGGTTCTTATATAACCAACAAATAGGCGTTTGGGAGTATGGGGATGATTAGGGGATGTTACTGACATAATGACACTCACTTTAAGGGTATAGTTTCCCCATTTCTTACCGATGATCAACCACCCACAGGAGGTGAGTTGAAACCATGGGGTAATAGTTTCAACGTAATGGCAACATGCTGTAGAAGCTTGAGGTTGGTACATTTTCTATTTTTGTCGAATATTGCTTTCTGCAGGTCATTTCATTATACTGTAAATCTGGGAGGATATTAAGAACCTCAAGTGAAAGCGTCCATGGTCGCATTTTAAAACTGCTTTGAGGCAAAAAGATTCAGCTGGTCCTTTCATGACTTTGTTGTGGCATAATCAAGCCTGATCTACTACTCTGCTTATTAGAAAGGACAATTCCGAAAGGACCTTGACACAGAGATATCTTAATTACCTTCGAGAATAGCACAAGGTCAAGGAATCATCTCAAAGAGAATTCAGCAGCGGAGCAAGTTGTTAGATCTGGTCTATGCACCTGGAGAACACTAAATGGCAACTTGATTAAAAGCAAAAATGGAGAAAAGGAATCTGTCGTAGGGAAAAAATAAATCCTTGTCTCAAGTTCGCCAAGAATGCTCCATGATTAAAGCTTTATAACCGGCAAAGATCACTATTTATGTATGAGTCCTTAGACAATATGTAATTTGCAGTTCATTAAGTGCAGGTACAAGGAAAGAGGGAGCACACTTTCTTTAAACTAAGTCTGTGTACATTAAATCAGTATAAATTCACTGTGTGCATCAATTTTAATGCTCTTGGTGTCTGTAAAGCGTCTGACATGTTATCTAATCGGCGATGAACAAATATTCATTAGCTTTTTTTTCATAATTTTAATGTTTCACTTTTGCCACAGAAAACTCTTCTGTTATTGGTAATCAGCACGATTTTTTAGACGAAGATAATTTTGCTAGTCATCATTTGTTCATTCAGATACCTTCATTTACCCCTACCAGTTTGAAGAAAATCATCTGAGTCACTTATAATAATTGACCTTTAGAATAAGAATTGTTTAAAATGCTCTTTTGGGGTATATTTTCTTACAATTTGCCTAAATTTGACTAACATTCGCCAAAAGTAACTTTTAAAGTGACCCTTTAACACATTAAATTTTTTATGCAAAACTTTATGCGACTGTCACTCAATGAGATCTGAATTACGTCGTTAAAAATCAGGACTAAGTAGCTTAATCCCGCTTCAGTACGCTTCTGATGGGGCAGTAAAGCTTCAGGTGATGCAGTAATAGGTGGACACATATTGAAAACCGTCGACTATGCGGCAAACCATGGCTAAAAGAAAAAACGGGAATTTCTGTAGAACTTGCAAACCGCACCTTGGAGAGAGCGTTCCTGTGAGTTGTGGGTGTTAATTTGGCGCGGGGCTCGGTCAGGGGAGGGGAAACGACGCTGGTGGACGGTATGTGGCCTGGCAAGAAAGACTCGTACGGTCTTCACATGGGGGCAAAACAAAGCAGAGTGTACGCCTTTTTCTTTTTTTATTTTCGGCATTTGCTTACTGTATTTCTAGTTCCTTATATTTCATATTTCCTTTATTCGTGACAATTTGAACTATTAAAAATTGATACCGGATACAATAAGATTTATACAGGTGTTAAGACGAACAACAGAAGCACAATATAGGCCTGTTAACACCGTCAGTGGCATGAAGGAGTTTGTGTTTTATTCTTGCTACCATCAGACGATTTTTTGCAGCTTAGAGAATAACTTATATACGTTGTGAAGGGGCGAGAATCACTCTCCACTACCCCCTTCACTGAGAACTTATAACAGCTGTTTCTTCACAATAAGCACAAAAATACATAAGCTGCTATAGATATTTTTCCATTTCAGGATTTCACGGTACTGTGATATGAAGACGCATACTCCAAGGTATTATCAATATATCGTTTAAAAATAAATGTAGAATCCGGGTTGCTCATATTTGGTTTCATGGACAAAGCAGACAGTTTGCCGCATGTCTGGGGGTTCACAGACTCCCAGACTTCCACGGAAATGTTGGACAATTTCGACGGGAACGGAGCATTAATCCCACGTGCACGAGAAATTTGACCAGCGGGACAGCGCAATAAAGTAACAGATCGGCGACCCGGTGAGCGCTTAAATGAATATTGGTAACCTAATGGGAAAATATGAGGCTCGTAACTCCCCTGTGACTGTAACATTTGTAATTTTATCTTTTCTTCCTTCCGACAATTTCATTCAGCTTAGGGAGAGAACGGGTCGTGACGGGGTCGTGGCGACTCTTTCTCATCTCGTCTAAACACACCGTCTCTAAAACCTGAGCAATATTGTTTTGATGCAGCGCGACTGAAAGGAATAATACGTCATATGAGTGAAGAGGTTAATAATTTTGCTTGCAGATTCGAGATAAGCATATAGAAATTATAAAATGAACCAGATAACGTTATTCACATTAGACAAGAATCCTAAAAATTCTGTAAGCTAAATGGGGCCAGTATGATTATAGATTCTGCAAATCCCATCAAGCCCTTCAGTACAGGGTCGTATTAAGCAGCTGTTTCTCGCATCGCTGAGGCGTTCTTATTTAGTGTAAGAACTGGATGGCTTAGATATACCTGTGTTAATGACGTAATTACTGTGAGGCTGTTCGTCTGGCAGCAGCAACACTTAATTCGGAGTACTGTCAACGGTGTAAGCATCTACCCTACCTGGTATTGTAACAAATCCCTTGTGCACACCTTATATGCTGAAAATATCTACTATACACGTTCAAGCTGTGTTTTACCGGTTCTGAAGGTTAACTGAACCGTAAGGTCGAGGAACACCTCTTTCTGTCACCGGAGAAGTGACCCAACCCCACCAAGTGTTTCATTCATGGGCATACTGTATGAGTCGAAGGCTTTTGGAATATAAGGTGAAAAGTGCATGTGGAAGTGTGTTGATGCAGTCATCTTTGTACGTCATCCAGAGATCGTCGACTGTGTATGAACTTTTGATTATACATGAAAGGTCATACCACAACACCATGCAAAATATCCCAGGTGAGACAGAGCCAAGACCAGGCCAATTAGCGGACATACGTACAATTTATCACCCCGACCGACGGAGGCATCATTTACAGGAGATTAAGCGGCTAAGCACAAATGCATCACCTGAGCAGTTGCAAAGCCGCAGGTAATGATGAACTGAATCGCAGCGAAATAACATTCTATTGTGTTCGTATACCTAACAGTCATATCGAGCTTTAATTAAGGCCTCTTTAAGATTCAGGTGGAGACGGTAAAGTAAAAGTCAGCTAGGCAGGCTCTCAAGCACAATCAGGGTGTTACATGTTTCAGATCTAACAACCAGGTAATATATTCAGCCCTTGAGGTTCTTCTCAGTTAAGAATTATGAACTAGAGACAGTAGCCAAATTCTTCACCTACAACTTAAATCGCGACAGGGAAGGTAAACCCGCAATTACTACGAATATTTCAAAAGCACGAGACCAAGATACATGTCTACATTCAATCAACAGTTTACGACTGCCTCGATAATGTGGGATGCTGGCAGTCCGAAGCTAATTACCACAGAGGTCCATTACAATTAACGATAATAATTAGAGGTTTACCTTCCACTTTCGGATATAAGTCTTACGCACAGCTACGTCCATAACAGTTACGTTTATAGGCAATAATATGTCATAACACAACACGTAATATTTATGGGCATGTAATAGCCACAGACATTAATATATCACTGCTCAATAAGTAACACTAACACAATATGTAATGTCTGGTGTTCACGTGGACGACTAATCATCTCCATTTATTTACTTCCAATTCACAGTCTACGTCAATTATCAGTCAAGGCGTAATTAAGCATGGTCTGAAAGTCTTGTTTGAGAAAAGGAATCTGATGCTACAATAACCATACTTAGGGGCAACACTCACACCAGCATCAAAGTAGTTCATGTACCATTCATAACAGATGATTTTTTTCACAGTCTATCAAATACACCCATTTCCTTAAAGAAAAAAATAGTCACCATCAACACCAAAACAGTAGTCATCGTGGTCTCCAAGAAGCAGGACACTATCACCATCGCCAGTGAAGCAACAATTAAAAATAAAAGTCTCACATCATTGCATGCATTTCGCCTGTGTCCAGCGTACATCTTCACGTTTCAGCCACTCGTTTTTTTTTTTTAATCCAAGGAAAAAGGAACTAAAGCCCAGGAGCCCGAAAACTGTTCCTTCCAAAAAAACAAAAACAATACAGAAGAGCGCAGTCCCTTGTGAAATGGTTATCATAAAGAATCAAACATCCATCGTCATTGCAACTTCACATTTGCTGCAGGTAAACTCATCCATCATCAATGCACTGGACATTCATCATTTTTCTGCTTCTCTCCAAATACATAAGCTTTTGTAACTTGCCCAGACACACCTCCAACCTCTACATCAGCATCTGGTTTATACATATCTCTGGATTACTGTTCCGTACTAACCCCCTCAATGTCCAACTTACCTACTGGAAGCCATTATGCTATTCTCAACCACACACATAAGTATTTCCAACCATTAACTAAGATGGATTTAAATATGAATACACATGTTAAGCGAACTTCACCTAAGTATGAAATCATGCAATTGATCAATCAGACAATGCAACCTTGGGAGGAATACAGAATTATGTTCAATCCATATTTTGTTTATAGCCCAGCTCAGGTTATCCTTATAATTTTCTCCATCATAATAGCTGTATTACTATTGGGTATGCACAGAATCTAAGCTAGATTTGCGAACTTGGAATCAGTTTTCAAAGATAGCTGTATTACTATTGGGTATGCACAGAATCTAAGCTAGATTTGCGAACTTGGAATCAGTTTTCAAAGGCTATGCCTTACAAGTGAGACCAACTGAGTAAATATTGTAAATTTATTAATATTGTAAGTATTGTAAATATATATTTTATATAAAATAACAAAATACAAAGTTACATATAGCATACTGTAGTAGTAATTTGAATATAAACTGCGCAACAGAATATAGCTAATATACATGTTTCCATTTCATATTCTGCAATTATGTCTCATAAATCGATAGCAAGTATATCACATATGTCCGATTTTTTTTGTTTATACAATTGACTACTGACGACTTGCTATTATATTACTTTTGTGTGTGTGTATATATATATATAATTTGGTATATATTAAATTTTTTTTTTTTCTACAATGTTGCTCTGTTCCTACAATTATGTTACTATATATTCAATTTTACAGTATTATAACAAATACCATGTATTTACAAGTTGATAAATAGCAATGTAACATTCTTCTATATACAGTGTAGACTGTAATACAACGATAGGTCAAGGCACGACAGTTTGGCGTGACCGAGCGATACGCAGGCATTAATAGGCTATATAACAGTTATTAGGCACGTAATAGTTATAGGCATTAATACATCACAGCACAATATGTAACACTAGCACAATATGTAATGTCCGGTGTTCGGGTGGAGACGTACACATCCCCTGGCCAGAATGCAAACACATAATGTATGGCAAACACATATGACACAATCAAGAATCTCATGATGTATCAAACACATGGGGAAACTGCCGAAAGCCATTTAGCTCATGTGACGGAAAGGTACCAGACACTATACACACACACATACGAACACACACCTCATCCAGCTAGTAACGTATACCTAGAAATTGGAGGTGAGAGTCAGAGGGCCAGAGAGAACCACAGAAGGCAGAATGGGATTGGAGACACGAGAGTAGGAAGCTTAGGAGCCAGGATAGAGTAGGTGATTCGCCGCCATGCTGACAATACGTGGGTCACGTCACTGTGTCCATCTCATTACTGTGTGGCAATAAAAAAAAAAACCACTTAACCCCAGAGTGTCTATACCTCACCTTCACTTACAAGCTAGACGGAGGGGCAAAGGAAGACAGAAATCCCTACCTTAAGATAAAGCCCACAATGAGGTATACAATGCCTTACGTCTCTATTTTCGTAACAGCCCAAATTGCCGGTGACAGAGGCGCCTTACCAATCTACACCTACAATCTCAACCCCTAGCTACTACTGTTATCTACACATGGCAGAAGCAGAAGTCTACGATTCTTTACAATAACGACACCGGTGATAACGATTCTCTAAAATATCCACTTATTACCTAACTACCCACCTACCTACCAACCTACCCTATTAACACGTTCGGCAGGCAAGGCTATATATTGCTTCTGGGGTTATTTAAAGAAAAAGGAAAGCACCATTCGTTTCCTGTGGCAACTAACTTGTTCACCAGGAAACTGACAGGAACTGAACAACTGCACACGAGTGTGTTGCACAAAATGAACAGCCGAGTGTGTTTGGTCGGCGGGGGAGGGGAGGGGCTGAGGGAGAGAGGGAAGATAGGAAGTGGGGTGTTGAAAAGTGTGTACCACAATTGAGCGTGGCACTGAGATGAATATGAACGAAAGAACACGAGATGTAGCTAAAAAGAACGAACAGGTAAAGAAGGAAAGGTGATTATTTATTTCTCTCTTTCCCTATCAGTATGTCTGTCCACCTTACATATCCCTCTATCCCACATCTATCTACCCACATATATATCTATTTACCTGCCGGTCTAAGGTCAAGTAAGGGTCAGGGGTGAGGCTCGTACCTTACGCACTAAGGCTTAAACTTTCCCGGGAGTGAGAGATGGTTTTTCTGATATGGTATGTTAAATGAAGGCAGGGAGCCCCCCCCCCAAAAAAAAAAAAAAAAAATCTTCTCTGACTGTCGGTCCCTGTGTGTTCCGAAGATAATATGAGATTGGTTATTTTAGTTATTTTGCTTGGCTCAATACTTCCTCTGCTTAAGTAACTATATAAATAATCAGCTATCCATCCATCTGTTTATCCATCTATCTGTCTGTCTGCCTGTCTATTTGTCTGTCTGTCTATCCATCTCCTTTTCAACACAAGAACCTTCAAATTGTAACCACAGGATAATAAACTATAGTCAATTCTGTCCCTACTCAGCACTGATGGTTCTTCTCAAAACACGCCACTCTCCCTCCTCCAGCCCACACAACGGCCTGTACATCCCCGTCTCTTATATCAGACAAGTGGCTGGCGGGTGATCTGTGTTCCTGAGTTATGGTGTAGGATCGGACCTGTCGCAGCGAAGTGCATATTGGGAGGGTGTGGAGATGGATGCATGAGGGAGGCAGGCGGGAGAGAGGGGGAGAGAGTAGGGGAGAGACATTAAGAAAAACAAACTGAGAAGCAAGAGATGAAGAAACAAACAAAGGAAGGGAAGCAAATCAAGATAAAGACAGACGAGAAGGAAGAAAGTCAGGACAACAAGAAAGCGGAAGACAAACTGGGTACAAAGTGCAAAGGAAATCAAACAGTTAAAGACTTAATGGTCCCGTCCACGCTGTTGGTTACGGAGAAGACTATAATTACGTGATCTTTCCTATTGAGTCAAAGAAATTATCGTACAGCATAGAAAATGGGCTTTATGACTGGAAAATGGGGAATACAACAGGAGGCAGCCGCGAATTACAAGAAGATGACTAACAGGCTGTGCTGTGTAACGAGTAAGGCAGCGTTATCGTTCTATCATAGCTCAGTGGACTGTCTACTGAGATCATTTTCACTCAGGAATGTTAAACACAGGGTAATGCGAGCGACTCCTCTATACAGGTCCTCAACTCACCTGTATGTACGGTGTTACATGGAAGATGACGCAGGTAAATACCGGACAGGTAAATTGTAGTTGGCTTCGACTGGAGGGCTAGGTGGGTGTGGGGTGCCTTCCTAATTTGATATTTTTTAAAATTATTAATGAAAACAAGTTCTCTGATTAAAAAATATTTGGCAATAAACAGCATAATTCAGCCTCTCTCTCTCTCTCCCTCTCTCTCCAGAACACCTTACACCACATACATCTCCCCATAACACATCTTGGTAACGATGGGTAATTTAGCCCGTATTCCTATCACATTAAGATATGACAGGAAGCAGCACCAGGAAGCAGCTAAAGAAGTTACGTCAATATGATGGTTTATACCCTGTTTATATAGACAGTAAGACACGTGATACCTTGAGAGCAGCTCACAGGTAAGAAGAGAGGCTTTTAGGGTGAGAACACCAAGAGTAACACAGAATTATTAATTGCAAATATTTCCTCCCTTCCTCCTCGGTAATCTTATTTATCATGACTTTTTTTTACTGAATTGAATAATGGTTTCCTAGCACCAGGTATCAACGACCGTATGGCAGTAATTCATTGCAAAAATATATGGCAAGCAACGGAACAGAAATGGAAAGGGAGAAAAAAGAATTATAACCAGAGTTGATTCTGACAGAGTTGGCATTACAGATATAGCGTTGGTCGAGGTGATTTAGAGTCGCGGTGATAGACATGGAGAGAGCAGAGTTGATATTTACTGAGTCGGCGTTGATCGATTCGACGTTGATGGTCAGCGTTGATAGTGTCAGCTTCGATAGAGTCGGCGTTGACAAGAGTCGGCGTCACAGAGTCAACGTTGATAGTTCGCGTTGAGAGATTTAGTGTTGGCAGGGTCGGTGTTTATAGATTCGGTGGGCATAACCCCTTTCAGGAAGGAAGAAGAATCGACGTCAGTGGGAGGACCATAAACTCTTCATACATTAAAACCTCATGTCCAGGTTGACAGGAGTAGAGGGAAAATAAAGGCTGGAAGAAATATGGTTACAGCAAGAAGAGGGGGTGGGACAGGAAAGATAAAGAGGACAGGAAAAATATATTGCAGACGAGAGATCTCCTATGGTCCCCTCCTAGGACAAGCAGGGAAATTGGATAAGTATTCTTCCCCACCCCCCCCACTTCCCCAGGGAGTTCGCAAAATATTCCTCCCTCCCTCCTCAGCATCATTATTAACCGTGAAATATTCCTGCTTTATTTACTATCATCCTTCAGCCTCACCATAAATTTCATTATCTCTACCTATCAGCCTCTCACTATCTACCATCCATTATTTCATTTCTTTTAATGTTACCTGCAGTATATATGTTCTTAATATTCTTCTTTTCCTGCTTGGCTCCATGTATAGCGAGGATAAAGATATAATGATAATATTTCATACCAAATAAAATACTTTAGATTTATCGTTTCACCACTTCGATATTTACCCTTTACGATATTCTTATCTGCGTAATCTTTCGAATCCAAGAGGTGACCCAGGCTTAGAGTAATTGATATGGACTAACCTACAGCATCCTGGCCTTAAACTCTTCCACGCCCTTAAGGGGTTTGTCGGGGATTAGTTTTAACTTACCTAGACACTACAATTTACTTATATCTCACTAAATTCTTTGCTATTACAGATACTTATTTAATCTATTCTCTTTTAGTACGTAGCTACCTCATAATTTACATAGTTATCATTATGTCCTCATTGTTAGTGTTCCTCTTGTTGATTCTTAGCCACTGTGCTTATCAGTGGGATTTAGCATGATGATGATGATGATGATGATGTAGGTTGTATAATGTTATTGTAATATTTTTTATTTCCTGTAATTTTTATTTCCTGTAATATTTTTTATTTTATAACTTATTCCCTTCCACACTTTCCACGTCCGACCTTCCCCCTTCACTGAATCCATCACTCTCTCCAAATTCAATTTTCGCTGCGTTAATTACTTCCCCTTCTGTTCTTCTTTCTCACCTTTATTTATTGCCCCTCTGTAGCCTATTATTTCATTCTTTTTGCCTATTTATCGTCTTCTATGATTATTTAACACCGTCAACGTTTATCTATCTTCACCTAGATTTCAACAGTCTATCGGTATCCATCTAAGTCCATCAATCAATGGTCTGATATCTGAACAAAGGAACAAGCAGGCATTTATATTTACTCAGAACGGCCCCTCATTCCACGACCCACCTCCACCTTTCTTGAGGTAACGTGCTGTGAATGATCTCCTACCTCACTTTTTAAAACTACCTCGGCCTCCCTCTGCTCCTTCCAAGCACCGTACTCTGGCACACCCTCCTTATTGGTCTCCATAAATCTAAACTCCTCCTCCATGTACTAGACCACCTCCTCATTTTCCTCTCTACCACCTCACTCACATACGTTCCCCTGGTCATCCTCTCCATATACTCTTCTCCCCCACACTGGAACATTTTACCTTCTCCTGTCAGCCATTCCCACTCCTAGTCAGTCCATCACATTCCATTCGCCTCACATTACCTGCCACCTAACATTTTTATTCCCAGAGCCTAAATGGGAATACAGGACTCCGAGAATAGAGCAAGGACAGCAAACCACAACCATCACGAGCCCATACATTTGTCCACCCATCCCTCCATGTTACTCCACGGGTATTTGTGAGGCAACTGCAGTAACTTGTTTCTACAGATGTCACCCGTAATTCTTTCAGCCCTCACCTTTCTTTTATATTTCATTCTTCTTCCAACCTGACGATATTATTCAGTTAACAGAGCACTCTAGATGTGAATGTGTTAAACCCTTGTGTCTGATAACGCATCTTTCATTTATTTCTCGCTGTCACTCAGCGATTTATCCGACTTAGTTACTTCCGAATACATTGTTTTTTCATTATATTCTTGCTATCCCGAAACGTTTTTATTCTGCTTAATGTAGGCTTTTCAGACTTTAAGGGTTAAACGGAACCTTCATTATCCCCTTCACCACCGGAGATCCTTTCTATAAATTGACTTAAATCGCCTGTTAGCAGCAGGGAACAGCTTAAAAGAGAAAAATCACAGCATTGTAGGGGTTAAGAAGAATCTATGGCATAAAAGGGGTTAATGAATGCCCTCACGGAAAGTCTCCCTAAGGTGAAAAAAACTGGCAAACGGCAGCAGGAGGACACTTGTAAAAGCATAAATTACGTCTACGGGCTAAAGGGGTTAATATACAGTATACTGCATCAACTCTCCTGCTCGAAAATCGTCTACTGCGGTGAGTGAAATCGTCCACAGATGCAGGGAATGAATACAAAATAGGCAACTGCAAGGAAAGCCTTCCTTTCTTACTTTCCTTCCCTTCCCTCTCTTCAATCTTTCACCCTCACCTCTGTGCCTACCGCTCTCTCTCTCTCTCTCTCTCTCTCTCTCTCTCTCTCTCTCATTTGCCTCATCTCTCTGCCATCCCCTTTCACAGCCCTAACCCTCTCTCTCACCCATTTTTCCCCCTCGCGTTTCTGCTATTCCTTCTCACAGTCCTAGCCCTTTCTCTCATCCTTTCTCCTTTTTCCCCAACTCTGCCGTCCCGTCTCGCAGTCCTAACCCTTCCTCTCACTCTTTTTCCTCTTTCCTCGCCTCTCCCCTTCGTCTGCTCCCTTCCTCGCACCCCAGGCCAGAGAGCGCCACAAACTGTACTCCTTCAATCTGTAAACACACCACCTCATTAGCGCCTCATCACGGCCACCTGACTTACTAAGATTGCACGGATTTTGAACGGAGAGAGAGGGAGAAAGAGAGAGAGAGACAGACAGACAGACAGACACGCGGAGACAGACGAAAAGACAGGCAGAATGACAAGTTGTAAAATGCCGTCGATAAGGTACAGAATCTTCCGTAGGGTGTGGGAAGGGAATAGAATCGTCTGTGAATAGAATTGGAGTGCCCATGAAATATGCAGAACGCATTCAGAGGTACTGGAAGGGAAATGGAAGGAAGGGAAGGATGCTGGGAGAGGTTTTACACCAGTGGTTTCCAAACAGACCGTCCACGGCAAGAAGGAAGGGGGTTCACAGTGCTAGAGAGTGAGAGAGAGAGAGAGAGAGAGAGAGAGAGAGAGAGAGAGAGAGAGAGAGAGATGAGAAAATACACCAAGTTGAACCTTTCACTAATATTACCTTTTTATATAATATTCCTGTTATATTCACACGATATAATTTCCCTTACGAGACACCTTTTGAGCTGGAGAGGTTAGTTATCCGGAATTCATTACCACCACATTTAACAGGGAAGCTTAACAGTGATGAAACAGAAAACAATGAGCTTTTAAATGAAGGAAAGATTAATATTTTACACATATTTATGTGGCACATGTATCTGTAATTAATAACTATACGTATTGGTAAATTTAGTTGCTCAAGGAAAGGTGGTCTGGTAATCAAGTTTCTCTCTCTTTCTGCTCATTTCCAGTCTCCCTTCTTCTCCTTACGTCTTAAATTTTATTATTATTCTAATCATTACCTTTATCACTTCTTTTGTCTCCTTCCTTCTTTCATTCCTTTCTTCCGTACTTCCGTCCTTCCTTCCTTTCTTCCTACACATCCTTCTTTCCCTCCTAACGTCTTTCCTTTCTTGCGTTTCCTCAACATTTTGCATTTTTCTTTAAGTTATTCGATAAATTAATTACAGAGTTGTTTTACCTGGTGTTAATATGATGATGGCAATAAGGAATGCATGAAAAGTGAAGAAACGATAGAAGGAAGGGTGGAGAATGTAGGAAGGGTTGAGAATGAAGGCTGGAAATGAAGGAAGAAAGAAAAACTGAGAGAATGAACGGAGAGAAGGAAGGGATGAGCAACTAAGAAGAAAGATGGAAGTTAATGAGAGGAAGGCAGAGGAAGGGGAAAAAAATATGATTAACAGAAGGCAACTTTAATGAAGATTGGAACAGAAAGCTGAAATAATTTTTAACATGGTCCTGAAATCTCTATTTTTATGATATTATTCTTTAATTATTACTATTTTCTACATTTATTCTCGTGTTTCTGTGTATATTAGTTCTGCCCACTCCATTAATAGCGGCAAATATGGCTAGGATGATGATGACGACGATGATGATGATGATGGGAACGGAAATATTAAAACTGAGGACAAGGGATAATGGAAAAAACACAGAAGCCGATAAATTCAAGGGATATGTATGAAAACGTCATGGAAGAAATGGATAAAGAGGGACGGTAAATAAGGTTTCAACTATTTTTATGCAAGAAAAAATATTTAAGCTAGAAAGAAACGCAAAAATAAAAAAGTATCGTAATTATTTTCAAGCCATAGTGCAGCTTTGATGGAGTTTTTGGTTTATGTAACTTATGACCAGCAAGAAAAATTAACAACTCTGAAAACTAGCTGACAAAAATTCCTAATTTTCACTTCATTTACTCCCCCACCCGAGTCTTACCCCTTCTTTAATCTTCCACGCTAACTCGTTTACCTAAAGCTGCTTTCTCTCTCCCTCACTATTCAGTTCCCCCATTCCCCACCCTCCCCTCCCTTGTCTAACCCTTACCATGCCTTGCTATTCCTTTGCCTCTCCAACCACTTCTCTTCTTTATTCCCATCCTTTACTCTGTCCTCCTCTCCCAGTCCTTCCGCTCGTGTCCCGTCTCCCCCATCCTTTTGTTCTTCTGCCCACCTTACCCTACATCCCTTCCTCTACCCTCCAATACCCTCTCCTTCCCTGTCTATTACTTCCCTTCCATTTCCTTCCTATTCTCTTACTCTCTGTATTTCTCCAGTACGTTGCAAGCCCATAATTTAAACACCCCTCTCTCCCTCCACTTTCCATTCTCCCCTGTCATTCCTCGTCTGCCTCTTCGTTTCCACCATCATTTACCTCCTTTCCGCTTCTCCCTTTCTCCCTCCATTTCTTTTTCCCTCTATTTCTCTCTCGTTTTTTCTTCCACTCCACACGCCATTCACTTTTTCATTTCCTCCCTTCCTCTCCATTTCCAAGGTCATTTATCCTCCTCCCTTGTGGCTCTCCTCTCTCCCCCTCCCCTCCTCCTCCTCTCCCCTTTCCCCCTCTTCCTCCCTGCCTCCCAAGAAAGAAATATGAAGCAGAAAATGCGACGAAAAACATGCATGAATCTCTTTAAACTGGCGCTTGCCAAGTCGTGGTAAAAAATGGTATTACATTTTCCGCGGAGGAGTGAAAGTCATCTTGTTTACATTATGGCGGCATGCACGACGAGCCTCAGGGAGAATGTTCAGGCGGTGTTTTCATTTGGTGTTATTTTTCCACGATGATAGTTCTCCCTGGCTGGGCTGAGCGGGTTGCAAGGTGAGCAAGAGTAAGGGTCTGTAGGCACGCACAGTTAACCAGGCCAAACACACTTTACGGTCCTAACGAGAGAGATCATCTAGCCTTAGCGGTTTATGCTCGATACTGCCTTTTATTACAGTCTTGCTTCCTCGCGTCGATTTTATTCAACTTACGAAGGGCTTTTAGTGGCAATGGCGTTATTGACTGATGTATCTATCTCTATAACTAAAAAAAAAAGAATTTCCTGTCGTGCATGGAACCATTTGTAGATACAAAGATTATGAAAAAAAAAAAATTCCTTGGGTTGAAGGCATTAACTTTCAACACTCCTGTTTCACTAGCCATTAGGATATCAGGACCATCCCCCTTTGCTGACCATTTCAGTGTAACACTAAAACTGAGAGTAAGCCAGTATTCTCTCCCAAACACGTTTCTCTGACCATCTCATTCATTGCTCTACATGCTTCTTACATACAACGTAACCAACTACGTCACAGGGGATGACTCCATCAAGGAATGCGGCCAGAAAACTGTGCCCCCGCTACCAAGTTAGTGGAAGACCTGAGGGGAAGCGTGGCGCAGGCTCCACCAGCTTAGTTTGTGGGACTAAGATGGGTTGGGTCTCGGATCTACGCCAGAGGGAAGGCATTGTGATTCCCAGGCCGGCACTTCAGTCCAGTAAAGAGGAGCAGAACTTGAAAGGAAGTATACACGGCAAAATCTGAGTCTCAGCAACTTTTACTAGATGACCAAAATAGCGCTGAAAGGAAGTATATGGCATTTAAGATGGCTAATCAGATGAAGAGGGGAACGTACAGCCATTAGCAAAAGTACACCGGGAGTCCGCTGCCATCACTGAGTTGTATCCTTCATAGTTTTCATTTTCCCCATAACGTGAGAAAGTATACTTCCTTCTCATCCTATTTTACTGTGTGTTTCATCTTGCTGTCACACAAAAGCATCTCACATGACACTTTCATTCATCACAAACTGCAGAGATATGTTAACGTAATTTATCACGTGACTGTACAACACAACTGTCTTTATCCTGTCATTGCAAAGTAACACCATCTCTTCCTCAATAAGACTCAGGCTTCTCGCAGCTCTCACCAGCGGAGGACTTATAGCCTAGTTCCCTGTATCGTTCTGCTAATAAACTCAAACAATATCTCTCATTATCCTTCCACGGAGTAATTGGGACCAGGGCTGTTTATAGAGCCGTACTGTCCAGCCATCTCGGCCATGAGGAGTGGTGGGAGAGATTGCTCTTGCTTACGGTTTACGCAGAGAAAGAGAAAGAGAGAGAGAGAGAGAGAGAGAGAGAGAGAGA
>JAGKTI010021504.1:0-15718 GCA_018397915.1 Birgus latro | reverse complement strand
ATATATATATATGGATGAGGTGATGAGAGACATAAAAATATGGATAATGGAGAGAGGGAAGGCGTTGGTAATGATTGGTGATGAAAGGATTATTTCAAATTTAATGTACGCTGATGTTGAAGTACTACTTGCAAATGCCATACAAGAGCTTAGCAGACTAGTGCAGAATTTTGTAGGTGTCTGTGAGCATTGTGGCTTGAGTGTAAATGTAGAAATGAGTAAAGTGATGGTTACCTAGAAAGATGGTAACTCCCAGTGTGATGTTGCAGGGATGGAGAGAGAGTGGAATTAGTGAGAGTGTTCAAATACCTGGGTAAAGTAGTAGAAAAGAAAGGAAAATGTGCAAATGAAGTGGAAAGTGACACAAGGAAAGAAAGTAGCTGGTGCTATGAAGGACTTGATAAGGAACAGAGGCTTGAGTGTTGCAGCAGTGCAAGCTTACACAAAGAAGCGTTAGTGCCAACTTTAACATACGGGTGCGAGACTATGGTGTGGCATGAAAATGGAAGGTCAAGAATAATAGCAGTGGAGATAGGACTGCTGAGGCATGCATGTGGAGTACAGAGAATGGATGGGATTGAGAATAATGTGATTTGTGAAAGATGCAGAATAAGGAAGCCTGCAGCACCAGAATCGAAGAGAGTGTACTGAGATGGTATGGTCACATGGAGAGAATGGATAACAATAGAGTGGTGAAAAAGATATATCTGAGCGAATCTGAAGGAGGGAGGAGGTGAGGTAGACCAAGAAGAGGGTGGAGAGATATGGTGGATGAGTGTTAGAGGAAAAGAGGTATGGAAGTTGGTGAGGCTAAAAGACTGAGAAGAGATCGAGCAGGCTGGACAAATTTTGTGAGGAGAAGTGCATGACCAGGTATTTGGCTCCCCTTTTTAACATGACAGCATTCAGACTGACTCCATCAGATAGGTATATGTGAAGCTACTGTACGTGGTGATACCTTCTGATCTATCAGATGGAGTATGGATTCCATGGGCTTGAATGATGAGTGAATGGAAGCGTGGCCCGTTGGGCAAACTTTGGTTGTCTGGACACTGCTACTCCTTACCCTGCCTTAAGGTGAGAAAGGAGGTCCGCACGATGATGAAAATGATTATGATATATATACAGTACCCTCGCATCCAGTACAGTAATTTTGTCAGAAAGTACTACCGTTCTGGACTAAATCCGTACTGGACAAACAACAGACCTTATGAGAAAAATGAATAATGTCAGACAAGCCTTGAGAAAGTCCCCCCAAAATTCAACTTAACTACAATTTGACACAACTAAGATTTTACCAACCTTTAAGATGAGTTGTGATGCGCTTGGGGGGGAAGGGGGAGGGGTTTCTGAGGCTGTAGGAGGTCCTACTAACCCCCTGGAGGATAGTTTTCAGGGTCTTGAAGAGGCCTCTCTGCCTCAACCTCCCTCATAAATCCCTCATAGTCACACACTGGCACATCATCGTCTTCGTAAAGAGGGGGAAGTGTAATACTGCAATTTGACTAGCACACGTCACGAGTCACGAGGAAGGAGTACCGGACTGGCGCAGCAGTACTAAGGAAACGTTCCTCTGTGTTGGCCATCTTCCTATGCGTGCGCGGGTAGTAGAGCTGGACACAGCATGTCAGTACTAGAGAAGAACTCGGATTTGGCCCACTTTGTGCAGCCGATCCATACTAGCCCAGCAAATCCATACTACAGTAGTAATTATTTAATTGTTTTGCCGATAGTACTGGATGAGAATAGTACTGGACAAACACGTACTGGATGCAAGAATACTGTATATACAGTATATCTTCTATATATATATACTCTATATATGTATATATCTAGTGGTAGGTGGGGGCGCTCACCATCCACTCACTCGATGCAGAGCTGCTTTGGGTGTCTGCCCTTTCCTCTCTTCCTTCCTTCCTCTTCTGTCTTTCTTTCCTCGTCCTTCTGCCTACGGGTGACTCTACACTGATTGACAAGCCAAATAGTTCCTGTACACCAGGAAACCATTTACCATGCTGGGTGGTAACCATATAACCAATTTATGGCAGCCAGTGTTTAGTGGGTAAATAAGGCACTCCAATAGGATTGAGCCTGTGCAGGTTTATATCCAAGGGGTGGTCGCTCACGTAATGCCACTTGGGGATGAGTGAGGCCTGTTACACTCATCTTAAATGTCAGGACCAATTGCCTAGCCCCGGGCTCCTACGTTCCTCATGGGGCGGCACAGGATTGGATGATGGATGGATGGATATAAAGGATGCAGAGCTACAGCATTGTCTAATTTTGCGACTGAGCTAAGGAAAACATGCAGCAAAAGGACAATAATCTCCTGGAAGGTGGACACCTACAGCAGGGTTGGATGGAGACAAATAGGCAGGAAAGGATATGTCAGCGATGGGTGTTAGGTGATAGAAACATAAGATACACAGTGGGTATATACAATGCAAGATACCCTGTGGGTATGCATGCTGTAAGTCAAGTGGTGGTTGGGGAAGTCATTTTTATTAGACATCACAGAGACGTTTACTTGATAATCTAAATCATGGAGAAAGGAAAAATATGATTTTTAGGGTGGCAAATCAGGTGAAGAGGGATAATCGGAACATTGTAGGTGAGCAGTGTGTGAAGAATGATGATGGAAGGGTGGTGGTGAGCAGTGAGGATATTAAAGATGCATGGAGAGAGCATTATAGCCGATTGTTGAATGAGGAGTTTGATTGGGATAGAGAAGGTTTGGAGCCCGCTGATCCAGTGTTTGGCCCTTCGCCTTTGATTGACGCTGCTACTGTGAGTGAGGCAATAGGCAGGATGCGGGTGGGGAAGGCGGCAGGTGTGTCTGGGTTGACTGCCGAAATGTTGAAGGCCTCAGGAGATACTGGGGTGAGTTTAGTCACTGACCTGATAAATAGGATTATATATGAGTGTGTTGTCCCAGATGATTGGCAGAGGAGTGTAATTGTAAATGTGTACAAGGGAAAGGGTGATGCCCTGGAAAGGGGAAATTACAGAGGTATAAAGCTCTTGGATCGGATAATGAAAGTAATGGAGAGAGTTCTAGAAGGTATGATTACAGAAAGAGTGAATATCGATGAGATGCAGTTTGGGTTTATGCCAGGCAGGGGGACCACTGATGCCATATTCATTGTTCAACAGCTTCAGGAAATATATATTGGAAAGAAAAGGGAATTGTATTTTGTTTTTGTTGATTTGGAAAAGGCCATTGACAGAGTCCCTAGAGAGGTGGTGAAGTGGGCAATGAGAAAGCTAGGGTTGGAAGAGTGGCTGGTTAGGGTGGTTATGGCTATGTAGATGGGTGCTCGCACCCAGGTAAGAGTGAATGGAGTTTTGAGTGATGAGTTTTCCGTGAATGTTGGTGTGCATCAGGGGTCAGTTTTGAGTCCCTTGTTGTTTATCATGGTGCTTGAAGCCCTCTCACGTGACTTCAGAGATGGACTCCCATGGGAGATGTTGTATGCTGATGATTTGGTGTTGATTGCAGAGAATGAAAAGGAGGCGGAGGAAAGATTTAAGAAGTGGAGAGATGGTATGGGGCACAAGGGCTTGAGGGTAAATGCAGATAAAACAAAAGTGATGAAATCTAGGGTCGGTGGCGGTACAATCAGAAAAGAGGGGGAGTGGCCATGTGCAGTTTGCCACAAGGGTGTGGGAAGCAATTCCATCTTGTGTAGTGTTTGTGATAAGTGGGTAAGTGGGTGCACAAGAGATGTAGTGGTATTAGAGGTAGACTGCGAGATGATGCTGATTTCATGTGTGCGGAGTGTCGGGGAGAGCAGGTGGAGATTGTTAGGCATGAGAGGGTTGAACTTGCAGGTGAGTCTCTTGAGTGTGTGGAGGAGTTTCGTTATTTGGGAGACATGTTATGTGCCGGAGGTGAGGCAGGAGTTAGCTCGGTTGCTAGGGTGAGAAATGGTTGGAAGAAGTTCAGGGAGCTGTTACCTCTCCTGACATTGAGAGGACTCTCCTTACGTGCTAAGGGGTCTTTGTATGCAGCTTGTGTTAGGAGTGTGATGCTGTTTGGTAGTGAGACCTGGGCAGTAAAGGAAGAGGATATTCGCAGGTTTAAACGTACAGAAATGACAATGATTAGGTGGATGTGCAGTGCGTCCCTGTGTGCAAAGCCTGGGGGGGCTGGGTTTATGATGGAAGAGTTGAGAGGTAGGATGGGACTGGAGTGTATTGGTGTTGTGATGAGGAGATGTAGGCTGAGGTGGTTTGGACATGTGGAGAGGATGGGGGATGATAACTGGGTACAGAGGGTGAGAGGTGTTAATATTGGGGGAGGGGTTGGGAGGGGTAGACCGAGAAAGACATGGGACGAGGCCATTAAGTGTGACTTAAGGGTTAAGGGACTGAACATGGAGGCTGCCAGGGATCGAGCAGCGTGGAGAGCCGCCATTAGGTGACCAAGGCCGACGCATGCAAGCATGTTGGAACCTTCAAAAACGAAAACGATCAAAGCAGATATGAGGAAAGGCAGGTGGAGAGAAGTAGGAAGACACAATGGAAAGGTTGTGGGTAATGGGTGTGCTGAAGGCAGTACAGAGAACAGTATATGCAGTGAAGATGGATATAGTAGATGGTTCCATAAGGTGAAAGTCAAAGGTAGAGGAACAAAAATCAGTGGGGTCCATAGAAAGAGGCATGTGGGGTGTGTGGCATAAGCTATGATGGCAGTGGATTATGAGTCAGGGCAGGAAAAGCACAACTAAAAAGATAGTTGTTGCATGCGGGGCAAATTGGTGACAGGATGAAGTAAATCACATTCTTCTCTTAAGTTTCACGTGGGGAATGGAGAGCGTACAATAAATGTGCCAGGGGTAATGAGCAGTGAGTGAAGCAGATGAGATGATGGTGCGTGGTGTGGCAAAACAGAGCCCAGACAACTTGTGAAAATATGTGTTGTATATTTGTTCTTAAATCAAACATTTCTTTGTATACCAAGATGATGGTATGCATGCAATGCTCTCATGTATGATCGCACAAAGAAGTGATGACTCACTTTCATTAAGTTTCAGACCAAACTCCCTGGGTCTGGCAACGTTCATTTAGGAGACGGAAACAGTCTTATCTGCCCTGCAAACATTGTTTATGGAGTAAAAAAAATTAATCTTGTGAAAATACTAGTTAAGTTTAGCCTTTTTTCTAATAGATCAATCAAAAAATAAATAAATACTGACATCTGGCACATTTTCACGACTCATGTCAGCAGTTACCAAGGAAGCGATTTTCCTGCTAAATTTAGAGATTTCAAAAGCAATCTAGCTGGTATAAAATTATTACATTTCTCTAGCTCTTTTTTTTTTAAGGTCTTGCTCATTTTTTTTTTTAAGGTCTTGCCCATTTTTTTTCCCATTAATTTCCCTGTCTGGCGGATTTTTACCGCATCTAAAACTAATTTAGCGGATTTCAATAATTTTAACTTTGGCAACAGTGCACGGCAGACCTTCCGTCAGTCATTACCACGCCAGGGGAGGGAGAGGGTGTCTCGACCTTTGTCAAGGTTCCCCCCTCCCCCTTATTTTTCATATAATTCTTTTTGGTTTTAATTATCTTCATTGTCGCATTCATGCTTTTGACTATCAACCTCTCCCTCTTTAGTTCTTCCATGCAACTGCCCTACATATTTTATAACATGTTGGAATTTCATGTGAATAAAAATGACCAGTTTTCCACTCGTGATTGCACTGGTTTCACTAACGTCACTGAATGCCGGCAGATTAATTTGCTTCTTGATAGCAACACAAGAAGTGGTTGTTTTTGGGCACATGTATTAATCCGTCTGTCTTGGTCTTGTGCTACGAGGGGCTCCAGTAGCAAATTTCCTATTGTCTACCTCTATATACCTTATCTATCTGTTAACTGTCGATGTGACAGTATATCTGTCTTACTGGAATATTTGCAAAATAAAGAGCAATAATATGCTTGCACGAATAGGCTGTATTTTCTTACTGACGATCCATCTTGCTTTCAGCACTTACAGGTTTACCTGCGTGAATATCATCCCGCACAGAGAATTAAATGAGGATAATATATCTTTAGATGTTTATTTTTCTGATTTGGTGGCACTAATGATTTCGACATCACGATTATCTGCAGGTTTTATTTTATGGGACATATTTCCTTCAGTATTGTTGATTTTGAATGGAAAATAAGTATTACCAGAGTTTCTCCACATTTTAACCCTGAAACTGTTGAGCGATAGGGAGTGCGTTTCACATTCTTTCGTACTGCTAAGCATCAACTTTAGTGTATTGTGGTTTCCTCTTCCGTAATGCGAGATACACACGGTAAAAACACTAATATATTACTTTTTGGTGTTCTTTACCCAATACTGCTCTTTCCTGTGTGCAATATAGAAAATAAACATGGCTGTGACAGTTGCCAGATGCCACTTTCTGAGTGAAGGGTACTGAGAATCGGGTCATCACTTCTTTGGGTGATCGTACAGGCAAACCCCGATTTATGATACCTCGGAATACTGATGGGGTAGAAATACCACCCTACCCAGCCTATTGTAGGCCTACCCCCAGTTTTGCAATGGGTTTTGAATTTGTTTTTACCGATTTTCATGATATTTTAGACATGAATTATGTGTTTAGGTTAACTTATAAACTGTTTAAGACTTAGATTAATGTGCTTTAGTCATAAGTGGAGTGAACACTGTCATTCAGGGTATGGATTCCCGCCCATCAAACGAGGTACAAAACCGTGTGGACAACTAGACGAACGACTCAAAAAAGGATATTTCATGTTTGACCGCCGAACATCTAACCTATCATGGAATATGATACATAACAATAATTTTAAAATAAATATTAATAATTATGAAAGCCTTAAAGAGTAACTATTTCATGCACTGATGAAAACCGTGACATCGATAAATCATGTGTTTACATTCGGGCTGTTCATGAAAAACACTGAAAACACAAAGGAATTTCTAAATAAATGTTGGAAAATAAGAGAGAAGAAAATAAAGGAGCTCAGCACCCAGAACAGTAACTAAAATGACATAGAAAGGGGCAATTGAAAAGGCCATCCTGATTGCATCATTGATCGCATTCCCCATCAAGAGAATTCCCCGTCAAAACATCAAAGATTCTCCATCACAACAATTCACACTTTGGACAATTCTGCATCATTCAAACATTATTATTATTATGCATTACAGAAGTTTATTTACTTGTTTTGGGACTATCTGAAGGTGGGATTGTATAGAATGCTGGTGCTTCTTCTCTATCAAGTTTGAATACGAGCTTGGAGATCGCATTCTCCAGTGACCTTGACTGGGCACATGTGAGACAGGCACTGGTTTTAGACTTAGGTTAGCTTCTTTTACAGCTGTCAGGCCATTTAGATTGCTAAAAACTTGTTTTTGAACTTATCTGGGTGGGTTTTGGACTTTGCTGGGGGGTAAACCCAAGGCTCAAAAACACATCCCTATAATTTACATGTTAAATCTACCCCAAGATATGATACGCTGCCTAACGATGGATTTTTACTTAACCAACTGCATCGTCAAACTGACGTTTGCCTGTACCTGCCCTCTCATGAAACAGTTAAATGGCCAAACTCCAGCTGTACTTTGTTAAGTCCTGTAACTTTTAAAAAACACATTAAGGTCTTCTTGCTACATTCAGATGGATTTATTCAGCCAAGAAACATTTTGAATTAGATGAGATAGATACAGCATTAAATAAGTACTTCATATGTAGACTTCCTTCTTAGGTAAAAACAATCTGTTGGTAGCATAAGTAAACTAAAAATGCATTTTAAAAAGTAGGACAATGTAGGATTGGATGATGGATGGATGAAGTTAAGACCTTAATACTAGCTAAAAGCCAGAGAAAAATAATAAAATCAGTTAAAATAAAAAGTACATAGTTCTGAAATCTCAAAGAAGATTCCTTGGTAATACACCTGTATTGTATGGTGTTGTATACAATATAATAGTGTAAACCTGGTCCCTTCATCAGCTCTTCAGGTCTGACAACAGTTGACTCTACAGCAAATTACAGCTCTATTCTTTCACTTCCATACAGTTGTGCTAGACATATGCCAAAGGTTGACTAACTCAATTTAATGATACTTACAACTTTGACAAGGTCTTTGCCAATACAAATGAGGAAGTCTGACAACATATCTCTCTCATGTATCTCATCTAAAATGAGATGGGAGACCTCCTGGAGTAGTGGGTCACTCTGCAGCCACTGCAACACAATTCCAGTGGTGCAGTACAATATCGAACCCTCAGTACGTGGCATCACTCTGCAAAATCATTCAGCAGTCATTAATACTGCACTGCAACAATACTGTCACTTTTTTTTTCTTTTTTAACGCCGTGTTCCTTTTTTTGATAAGGGTTAAGGCGTTCCCCCTGGACAGAGGATTTAGGTATGGAGTGTCTAGCACTTTATGATCGGATGCCCTTCCTGACATCTACCAATGACCCTTGGGTGGACTCAAACCTCCAACCCTTCAGCCAGAGTGGAGTGCTCTAACCCACTGAGCCATGGCTGCTCATCAAAATAAATAAAATAAAATAGGCAAAATAAAAATAAAATAAATGAATAAAGAAAAAGGTACAGTAAAACATCATATACTGTGCAAGTACTGTACCGTACAGTCGCCCCATGAAGTAACAGCAGAGTATCCAGAAGAATTCAGTCAGCAATACTGTACACTCTTCCTTATGTTTACACGATGAAACTTATTATGTAAAATTGCTACAGAAAACAATAAGTAAATGCAAGTTTCTTTTCTTTCCTTTATTGCATTGAAGAAGAAACAAAAGGCAAGGAGCCCACAAAATGTTGCCTCCAAGAAAGAACAAAAAAAAGTTAGAAGAGAGCCAAATTCAAGATCCGTTCAATTAGAGCTGCATGGACACACTGTGTTTGAAAGACTGGAGATCATAGGCAGTGGGACACAGTTCCAAAGTTGACCTGTCGCATACATGAAGGACTGGGAGTAACAGTTAACTCTTGCATTAGAGTTGGACAGAAATGGGGAAAAGAGTATGTTGCTAGAAGGGTGCTATGCACCCACCATAGTGGTGAAGGGATACTAGTACACAGACAGTTCAGAGGAGCAGTGACCATTGAAGTAGCGGCAGAAAAGAGATATAGATGCAACAGAGCAGCGAAGAGAAAGAGGTTGAAGGCAGCCTGTAAAACGAGGAGAGTTAATGAGACAAAAAGCCTCTGACTCCACCTTGTTGAGAAGAGCTGTATGTGGAAAGCCTCCCAACACATGACAGTTGTACTCTACACAGGGGTGAATAAAACTGGTGTCTAAAGGCAATAACTAAGCAGAGGCAAAGAAGGCATGGAGTCAGCTTAGCACACCCAATCTCTTGGAAGCAGATTTTACAAGCGAGGTAATGATCTTTGCCTGATAAATCCCGAGAAAATGGACCCCAAACCAAAGTAAGTTTAAAGATGACACTGGATTGAGTTGAATATTATTAAAAATTAAAGGGTACTACTGCTGAAGATTTTGTCGGACTGATAGATGCAAGAACTGAGTTTTTGATGCATTAAAAACAAGATTACTTTTACCTCAATCAGACACATGAGCCAAGTCAGACATTAAGTGTACCATAACCTCATCCCTTGTTTGTTCAAGAACTGCTGGGATGGACGCTGCAGGAAGTGAATGAAAAGGTGAATGGTGGAGTCATCATATATGACTGGATAAGGTTAGATGCACAGCTTAGATGGTTTTTGATGAATAAAAGGAAGAGAGGTGGTGACAGGACAGAGCCCTCGAACACCACCACTGAAAGCTCTAGTAGAAGAACGGTGCCAATCAACACCAGCAGCTATAGAACGACCAGAAAGGAAGCTAGAGATGGAGGCACAGACAGAAGGATAGACACCGTAAGAGGGAAGTCTGGAAATTAAAGGTTTATGCCAGACTCGGTTGAAAGCCTTTGAGATATCAAGTGCAATGGCAAAGCTTTCACCACAGTCACGAAAAGAGGATGACCAGGAGTCTGAAAGGTAGATGAGAATACTGTCAGTGGAGTGTCCCCGACAGATCCCATACTGACGATCAGAAAGAAGGTTGTGATAGGAAATGTGCTTTAAAAATGTTTTTGTTATGAACAGACTTGAAAACCTTTGAAACAAAGGATATTAAAGTAATTGGGTGATAGAGGGATGGTCACCCTTCTTTGGGACAGGCTGAATAAGAGAAACTTCCAGCATGAAGGAAAGGTACTGTACAAGTTCACAGACAAAGGTGAAAGAGTTTACCTAGGCAGGGTTTAAGCACACAAGCACAGTTCTTGAGGACAACAGAAGGGACCTCATCAGGCCTACCAGTATATGCCTTGTTGGTATTGAGGCCAGTGATGGCAGAAAATACATAAACTAAAGAAATTTTAATGTCAGCTATGAGGAAGTCAGAGGAGGGAAGTGATGGAAGTACAGCACCAGAATCGACTAAGGTGGAACAGGAGGAGAAAGTCTGAGTGAAAAGTTCTGCTTTACCAATACAAGAAATACTTACAGAACCATAACAGTTGAAAAGAGGCAGGAAGGATGACGAGGTAAAATTGTTAGAAAAGTTTTTAGCAAGATACAAGATGGAGCGAGAAGAATTTAAGTTGGAGAGTTCAGAGCGTTTAGTAAGAATGAAATTATTTTCGGCAGAGTGAAGAACAGACTTAGCACGATTCAGGGCAGAAACACAAAAGAGATGAGATTTAGGGGCAGGCTGACTCCAGTATCTTTTGTAAGCCCTCTCCTTGTTGTGGACAGCAGAACAAGTGTGATTAAACCTAGTTTTTTTTTTTAATTTGTTTGCAGGAAGTCCGGTACAGGGGTGGATCGGCCAGAAAGATTGCTGGGAAGGATTGCTACTATAAGCTGTTTTGGCAGGGGGGAACTGACGGATATGGGGGTGTGGGTGTGTTGGTTGCGGAGAAATGGGTGGAGTATGTCATGAATGTCATGAGAGTAAGTGATAGGATAATAGCAGTGAAAATTTTCATCGGACAGGTGATTGTTTCAGTTATATCAGCATATGCTCCGCAGGTAGGATTGGATGACGCAGAGAAGGATAGATATTGGGATGATTTAATACGTGTAGTAAGTGGAATGGGTGATGATGAGGTAGTGGTTCTGGGAGGGGATTTAAATGGTCATGTTGGTGAAGCAGCTCAAGGTTATGAAGGAGTACATGGAGGATGTGCATATGGGGTGAGGAATGCGGAAGGGGAAAGAATACTAGAGTTTGGGGAGGCTATGGACATGATTGTGTGCAACACACATTTTAGAAAAAGAGTGAGTAGATTGATTACGTACGAGTCCGGGGGAAATAGTAGTTAGATAGATTATTTTCTGGTCAGGAGGGTTGATAGGAGATTAGTGAGGGATGTTAAAGTTATAGGAAGCAGCACAAACTGTTGATTTATGACATGGTGCTTAAGGAACGAATGACGAGAAGGAGGACATATGTACCTAGGAGGAAAATATGGAAGCTGGGAAACCAATCAGTAAGGGATGCCTTTTATAGTGAGATGAGGAGAGTGGTGGCTGAACAGGAAGCCGTAGATAGAGACGATAATGAACAGTATAGAGCCCTTAAGAACAGCCTCTTGAGAGTTACCGATGCAGTGTGCGGTTGGACAGGGGGCCCACCAAGACATAAAGTGACTTGGTGGTGGGATGAGGGTGTAGAAGCTGCAGTTAAGGAGAAAAGAAGGCTGTTTCGGGAATGGAAGAAGGGTGGTAACAGGGAGGAGTACTTGGCTGCCAAGTGCAGGGCTAGAAGAGAGGTATACAGGGCGAAGTCTGAGTCGCAGAGACTTTTACTTGATAATCTAAATCATGAAGGAAGGAAAAATATGGTTTTTAGGGTGGCAAATCAGGTGAAGAGAGATAATCGGGACATTGTAGGCGAGCAGTGTGTGAAGAATGATGAAGGAAGGGTAGTGGTGAACAGTGAGGATATTAAAGATGCATGGAGAGAGCATTATAGCCGGTTGTTGAATGAGGAGTTTGATTGGGATAGGGAAGGTTTGGAGCCAGCTGATCTGGTGTTTGGGCCTTGGCCTTTGATTGACGCTGCTACTGTGAGTGAGGCAATAGGCAGGATGCGGGTGGGGAAGGTGGCAGGTGTGTCTGGGTTGACTGCTGAAATGTTGAAGGCCTCAGGAGATATTGGGGTGAGGTTAGTCACTGACCTGATAAATAGGATTATATATGAGTGTGTGGTCCCAGATGATTGGCTGAAGAGTGTAATTGTAAATGTGTACAAAGGGAAGGGTGATGCCCTGGAAAGGGGAAATTACAGAGGTATAAAGCTCTTAGATCAGATAATGAAAGTAATGGAGAGAGTTCTAGAAGGTATGATTAGAGAAAGAGTGAATATCAATGAGATGCAGTTCGGATTTATGCCAGGCAGGGGGACCACTGATGCCTTATTCACTGTTCGACAGCTTCAGGAAAAATATATTGGAAAGAAAAGGGATTTGTATTTTGTTTTTGTTGATTTGGAAAAGGCCTTTGACAGAGTCCCTAGAGAGGTGGTGAAGTGGGCAATGAGAAAGCTGGGGTTGGAAGAGTGGCTGGTTAGGGTGGTTATGGCCATGCAGATGGGTGCTCGCACCCAGGTAAGAGTGAATGGAGTTTTGAGTGATGAGTTTCCCGTGAATGTTGGTGTGCATCAGGGGTCAGTTTTGAGTCCCTTGTTGTTTATCATGGTGCTCGAAGCCCTCTCACGTGACTTCAGAGATGGACTCCCATGGGAGATGTTGTATGCTGATGATTTGGTGTTGATTGCTGAGAATGAAGGGGAGGCTGAGGAAAGATTTAAGAAGTGGAGAGATGGTATGGGGTACAAGGGCTTAAGGGTAAATGCAGATAAAACAAAAGTGATGATATCTAGGGTTGGTGGCGGTACAATCAGAGGAGAGGGAGAGTGGCCATGTGCAGTTTGCCAAAAGGGTGTGGGAAGTAAGTCCATCTTGTGCAGTGTTTGTGACAGATGGGTGCACAAGAGATGTAGTGGTATTAGAGGTAGACTGCGAGATAATGCTGATTTCATGTGTGCAGTGTGTCGGGGAGAGCAGGTGGAGATTGTTAGGCATGAGAGGGTTGAATTTGCAGGTGAGTCTCTTGAGTGTGTGGAGGAGTTTTGTTATCTGGGAGACATGTTATGTGCCGGAGGTGGGGCTGGAGTTAGCTCGGTTGCTAGAGTGAGAAGTGGTTGGAAGAAGTTCAGGGAGCTGTTGCCTCTCCTGACATTGAGAGGACTCTCCTTACGTGCTAAGGGGTCTTTGTATGCAGCATGTGTTAGGAGTGTGATGCTGTATGGTAGTGAGACCTGGGCAGTAAAGGAAGAGGATATTCGCAGGTTTAAACGTACAGAAATGACAATGATTAGGTGGATGTGCAGTGCGTCCCTGCGTGCAAGGCCTGGGGGGGCTGGGTTTACGATAGAAGAGTTTAGAGGTAGGATGGGACTGGAGTGTATTGGTGTGGTGATGAAGAGAGGTAGGGTGAGATGGTTTGGACATGTGGAGAGCATGGGGGATGATAATTGGGTGCAGAGGGTGAGAAGTGTTAATATTGGGGGAGGGGTTGGGAGGGGTAGACCGAGAAAGACATGGGACGAGGTCATTAAATGTGACTTAAGGGTTAAGGGACTGAATAGGGAGGCTGCCAGAGATCGAGCAGCATGGAGAGCCGCCATTAGGTGACCAAGGCTGACACATGCAAGCATGTTGGAGCCTTCAAAAACGAAAACGAAAACGAAAACGAAAACGAGTCATAAGATATGAGAAAGGAATGTATGCTTCCATGCCCGAGAGAATAACCTCTGTAATGCGCCAGGCACATTCAGAAGGCTCTCAGCCATGGAAGCAATAATCATTCCTGGGAAAATCAAAGAAGTACTGCCTGAGGGCCTTCCAATCGGCAGCTCCAAAGTGCCACAATCATCACTTCTTGTGAGGGTCCACAGGCCTGCACCCCAATAACCAATGAGATTCAGGGGTAGACTGACTCTGGTATCTTTTGTAAGCCCTCTCCTTGTTGTGGACAGCATTAGAACAAGCGTAATTAAACCTAGGTTGTTTTTGCATTAGTCATAGGATATGAGAAAGGAATGTGTGCTTCCATGCCTGAGAGAATCACCTGCACACACACTCAGAAGGCTCTCAGCCATGGAAACAATTATCATTCCAAGGAAAATCAAAGAAGTACTGCCTGAGGGCCTCCACATCAGCAGCTCCAAAATGCCACAACCATCACTTCTTGTGAGGGTCCACAGGCCTTGCTGGAGTGATAGGACAGGTTAAGGTTATAAGGTTGTGATCAGAGGAGTCCAACAGAAAGGAAAGATCAACAGCATAAGCACATGGATTAGTTGTAAGGAAGAGGTCAAATACAGGCATACCCCAATATCTTGTACCCTTATAACCAAACACTCGCTACACTGAACAAAAGAAATGGGAAAACATTCCCACAATCCAAATGGTCATTGATTCACTTGCCCAAACACTCTCCTGCTCCCTAGGTTGGAAACACACATGTCCAAATATGGATGTGGTGGTGCGCGCGGCTCTGCCTGTCCTCCCTCGATCCCCCCACTTCACCCCTCGGCCCCAACCCCTGCCTCCATCCCTCACCGGGTTCAGCACTGCCAGGCATGTCTCCCTTACTGCCTCTCCGCCCTCCCCCACCCCCGCTTAGCATAATGCCTGCCTGGCCGCACTCGTCCACTCTCGCTGTGTCTATTGTCCTGAATGCATCTCAGCACTGCACCTCCCACCGCCTTATCTTCCTGCACTGCCACATGCTGCACCACCACCACCACAGTCATTCCAAAATGTTGTTGTCTTTTTTTAACACAGACTTAAAAACTTTTTTGTTTGTCATCAATAAACTGCCATAACATTTTTGTATGTGGTTTGATGTCCCTTTTTATGACAACAGTACTGTTTAAAAAGATAATAACATTACCTATGGTGTTTTGTGTCAGTCTCTATTGATTAAGTAAGGTATAAGACAGTTTGGGTTTGGGTCTGGAACACACCTCTGGCTTTTCTTCAGTATCTTATGGGGAAAACTGCTTTGATATCCAGCAACTTGCTGTCTGAACATTCCCACCAGTACACAGCTGAAGAGGGAGAATAAGAGGTTGGAAGAAGAAAGGGACAGAATAAAAAGTAAACTAGATGAATACGAATCAAAATCGAGGAGGCAAGATGAGCATATTCAGGAAATTAAGGAGCAACATAAGGGATGGAAGAAAATACAGGAGGAAGGAAATGTAAATTTGAGGGAAATCATAGAACAACAAAGTAAGGAAAAAGTGGAGAAGGAAGTGGTTAGAGTACTAAGAAGTAGAGAATCTTTGGTCAGGGATGTAGCAGACAAGAAAAAATGTGTGATAATCTCAGGAATAAAAGAAAAACGAATGACAGTAAGATCTGAAAGAGAGAGAGAGGAACTGAGCAAGGCTAAAGAAATAGTAGCAGTGGTTATGGAAGGAAACAATGAAGCCCAAGAAGAGATTGAAGAAGTGTTTAGGTTAGGAAAGTACGAGGATGGTGGGGCAAGGCCCTTGAAAGTAAAGTTTAAGTCCCAAGTAACAGTGAATGAAATCATAAGTAGAACGTGGAAATTGTCAGAGAAAGAGGGGTTTAAAAATGTTTGGATTAGGAGAGATGCAAATGAAGAGGAAA
>JAGKTI010021503.1:0-15720 GCA_018397915.1 Birgus latro | reverse complement strand
AGATGACGGAATGCTAGTTGCAATAAATAGTATGTGAGATGGGAGATGAGTAATAAAGACTGGCGGTGAAGGTGAGTATGGAGTGAGGGGTGGATATGAATTATGACAACAACACACAATCTGTAGAGACAATCGGAGGATAATCTCCATAGAAAGTCAAATGGGTGGATGAAGGTACACTAATATAGTTACCCAGCTGAGTTGTGAACGAAGTGGAGGGGAGGGGTGAGAGCGTTGATCAGCTGGTGGGAGAACTGGGAGGTCACGTGGTGGTGACGTCAGATGCAGGGCAAGGCAGTTGGCAGGCGGGCATGGTGGATGAGACTGGTTGTGAATACGGCTTGTAGTAGGTATGTAGGACGAGTCTTGGAAGAGGTGGAGGCTCTTGCTGGTCTTGAGTCGATACGTGAATAGGAGGGTGAGTGGCGTGGTGGTTTAATCCGAACAAGATGGGAGGCACTGAGGGGTGGACAAATGTCTCCACAGGCAGATGCAAAGCTGGTGGGTGGCAGATGTGGCAGATGGCATTGACGTGGCAGATGCAGAGGGTGAACGGCAAATGATGGAGAGGGCCACCAGCAGATGAGCAGGTGTCTGAACAGGTGTCGGAACACGGAAGACAGGTGCGGAGGCTGGCGGCGTCGATAGTCGCGGCCTGTGTGGGGTTGTGGTCGATGTAGAGAATGGCACTGGTGAGGGAAATTGGACACCTATAGATGCAGAGCCGGTATTACGCCACGAGAGTGTGGGCGAGGCTGTGAGAGGCGGAGCGGCAAGGAGGTGTTGGTGGCACTAAAACACTGTAGGAGGCGGTCAGAAACGACGGTCCGAACACCGCTGCTACCAAAATGTAACACCCCTCTCTTGATGGTTGAAGGAAAGTCTTGGAGTAGCTATTTACGGCCTTTAATTTTGAAGCACAGAGATATAGGTGTAGCCTCAGTAGTTGTTAGCCCTCGACTGCACGGACATGCAGTTCGAGTTGTGCAGGCAAGCCTGGGAACGCTGCGTACTCTGCAGTTCTAGGATACAGTGGGGGGGGGCATACAGTGAGGGAGGCATATACGTAACGGGCATACAGGGCATATATACATATACATATAAGGGGAATGGTACAGCTAAGTGTGAAGGACGTGAGAAGCACGAGCTAGAAGTACTGAAACTCAAGTTAGACTCTCAGTCTTTAACAGCATTGGGTTCTGGTGATCCTAGCTCTGTGCACTTTTCTTCAGTACCTTTCTTGGCAACCCCGCATCCCAAGCTCCCTTCATACAAAGAAGGTAAGAGAATCAAATCGTTCATAGCCCATTTCGAGGACATGGCACAGCTGCAACAGCAGGATGAGTCAGCCAAATTACTCCAATTTCTGAGCCTGTTTGAGGACCTAGCTCTTGATATTTTCAGAGAATTCGGAGTGACAAAATTTTGACTAATGTGATGACGAAGGCCGCGCTCAACAAGTCACATGGTCTACCTGTAGACGACACAAGGCATCAGTTCCTGAGGGCACGTCTTCCAGAAATGGAAACGGCCATCCAGTTCCTTGATCGTCTTACTGCTTACCTAAATGAGTGGATGGAGAAGCATGAAACTCCCAACACCCAAGAGGGGATAGCCGACCTTATGCTGCATACCCAGTTAGAAAAGTTGTGGCCTACTGAGCTCATTGCTCATTTATAAATATGTCAGATAAAGGATGCCAACCAAATGGTGAAGAAAGCTGATGCATTCTTTACTGCATATGGGTACCAGAATCATAAACAATAACAGCCTTGGAACAAGAAAAACACCGTCAAGACTGGGATGCCATCCCAGTGCGAATCCCTGCATCAAATCCGTTTCCTGAATAATGGCGAAGGTCCAAATAGACCACAGAAAAAGGGCCAAGGGCAGAATACCCAGCAACCAGACTGGAAGAAGTACAATAAGCACCCTAACCAACAGCATTACATAAGTGATCAAAAAAATAAGCCACGTTATCAACAGTCAGAACAGGCACATTCAACACCAGCCCCAGCGTTTCAGAGGCAGGAGGCAAATTCCCAACAATTGAAGGGCGGTGCTGTTGCTTGCAGCACAGGTCCTCCACCACAAATAACTAGCCCCCCCCTCAGGAGGTGAATCCTTTTCTGCATGTGGTCAATGCTCCAGCTCCTCAGACAGTGAATACAACCCCTCAGGCATCTAGTCTTCAGGGCGCCACGTTTGCTGCTTCATTTGTCCCCCAGCCTTATCAGTGTCTAGCTGCTACCACCTCAGACCCACAGTTAATAGAGCCTTCCTTGTTCAGCCAGGGTTTGTTTGAGGTGTTTTTGTAAATGTGCTGAGAGACAATGGTTCCTCAGGTTGGTTCATCAGGCAATCTAGTTTGGCCTGAGGAGTACACAGATAGACAGAGTCAAATTAGACTTATCACTGGATCAGTGAGATTGTTTCCTGAGGCACATATCCAGGTAGAATCTCCATTTTACACAGGTTCAACCGTAGCAGTTGTCATTCCAGAACCTCTGTATGACGCTATTATAGGGAACATTGGTGACATCATAGATAGTTTCGTCATACAATTTGCTACTCAGACTTTGGCTTCTGCAGAAATATGAGCCATGGAGAAGGCTCCAAACCAAGTCACCCCGTTGACCATTGCAACACCGGAAGATCTGATTTGTGCTCAAGATGTCCAAGAACAACATTCCGACCTGACACTTGATGTAGTGCATAAGAAACTTGAGGGTAATGTAATTTGAAAATCACAAGGAGGTCAACAGACGCCCCAGGGAGAGATTCGACTGCAGTTTGTCATTCCCACAAAGTATCGCTGAGCAGTGTTCGAACTGGGTCATTGTTCGTTGCTTGAGGTCACATGGGCCAAAAGAAAACCTTTGACCGTGTCCATGCTGCCATTTTCTGGGCAGGAATGGGACAGGAAAAAAGTAGGCTTGTGCATTCATGTGATATATGTCAACATGTGGGATGTGTTCGTCATGCACCATTGAAACCTATGACCATAATCTCTGAGCCATTTGAATGAGTAGCTGTTGATGTTTTTGGGTCAGTAACTCTTAGGGCCAGTGATGGATCAAAGTATATCCTCACTATCGTTGATTTTAGCACATGGTGGCCTGAAGCCATGGCCCTTAAGAATATAGAAGCTGCCACTGCTGCAGAGGCATTAGTTGAAGTGTTTTGCCACTTAGGTATCCCCAAGGAAGTCTTAAGCGAAAGAGGTTCACAATTCACTTCCGCATTGATGACTGAAGTATTCAGGTTGATGTCTGTCCGAGGCTTGAGAAGTATGTCCTACCGTCCCATGAGTAACGGGTTGTTTGAGAGGTTTAATGGGACTCCCAAGAAGATGCTAAAGCACATGGCCGCCAAAGAGTGCAAAGAATGGCTGTGGTTCATTGTCCCTGTTCTTTTTGCTTAATGAGCAGTCCTAGGGCATTCTTTGAAGTTCTAAGCTTTTGAATTGGGGTACGGCAGGTTGCTTCATGGGACACTTCAAGACCTTTGTGAGTTACGGGACAACGAAGAACCCCGTCCTGATGCTTATGTTCTTGATTTAGCTGATCTCCTCCAATTGACATGCAAATTAGCTAAGGAAGAACTGATCAAGATGCGAGAAGTTAAGAAAGCTTATTATGATGAGAAAGCAAAGCTTCAGAAGTTCGATCCTCGTGACAAATGCTTAGTGCTACTCCCTACTGCCCAGAACTAGTTGTTGGCACAATGGAAGGGTCCGCATAATGTAGTAGAGCACGTTTCAGACTTCATCTACATAATTCAGATGAGGAATCTTCTTAAAAAGTTTCACATTAATATGCTGAAAACCTATCATGAGTCAAACCCCGAGGAGACTGGTGTGCAAGTGGTTGATGAGAATGACCAGCCTCCTGAAGAAACTGGGGCAGCTGCAGTGATCCCAGCCAATGACTAGGATGACGAGCCCTTAACTGTTCAGCCCCATCAGGAAGAGGCCGTTGGGGACATACTTAACACTGACTAGGGAGTGGGATATCAGAATGTCATAAAGCTCTTGCTTTGTTGTTATGCTGATGTTTTCTCTGACCAACCTAGACTCACAAAGGTTGAATGTCACAAAACTGAGTTGACCAGCAATACTCCCATAAAAGTCAAACCATATCCGATTCCCATGCAAATACTCGAGGCAGGAGATAAAGAAATTGCTGAAAGCAAGGCTGCAGGCATTACTGAAGTTTTCATCTCCTTACAGCAGTCCAGCGGTAGTAGTTCATAAGAAAGATGGCAGAATCGGGGTTTGTGGTGACTGTAGAAGGTTTACTGCCATGACTAACATTGATCCAGAACCAATGAGTGATCATTTTGCCATTTTCTCTAAACTTGCAGGGTCACGATACTTCAAAAAACTTTGTTTGGCTAAGGGATTTTTCTAAATGCTCCTTCATCCTGAGTGTTGTCAGTTCACTGCTTTTGCTACTCTTAGAGGGTATTCCAGTATAAAGTCGTTCCCTTCGTCCTTATCACCCCTCCAGCAGTATTTAATCAAGCCATGAGATAAGCGCTCCATGGTATCGCAGGAGTAGAAATGTTCGTTGACGACCTTCTCTTTAAATCAACCTCATCCGAACACTTGAGACTCTTGGAATTTGTTTTCAGTAGACTCCAGAGTTTCAACATGACTGTCCAGCACAGTAAGTGTAAAATTGCACACAGCGAGGTGGAATTTCCAGGATGCATAGTTGGAAATAATCGCTGCAAGTGTCAAGGTGACAAGATCAGAAAATTTAAGGAAGCCCCAAGGCCTGTGAACAAGAATCACATTATGGGAGTCCTCGGTTTGGCAGGGTATTACAGATCCTTTATTCCTATCTTTGCTCAGCCATTGTATGAGACACTAAAGAAATATCCTCCAAATGCCATCAAATGGGGAGAAGCATAGAAAGAATATGTTGCGTAAAGAACCCACCTCACAGCTGCATGATTCCAGTAAACCCTTCATTCTGCAAACTGATGCTTCACAAGATGGAGTAGGTGCCGTGCTAATGCAAGAATCTGAAGGTGGAATTTTCCCCGTGGCGGATCACAGCTACAAACTAAAACCTTTCGAAAGGAATTATAGCACAGTTGAAAAAGAACTTCTGGCAGTTGTAGATGGCATCGAGAAATATTATTTGTATGGCGCAAAGTTCATTTTCAAAACAGATCATATGCCACTTAGAAGTTTCAGTGCCATTAAGACTGCTAACACAAGATTATCTCGGCGAGCATTGTATCTGCAGCAGTTTAACCTCGTTGTCAGATATATCAAGGGCAGTGAAAATGTGGGTGCAGAACTGATGTCTCGCATTTCAGCCAATGATTAACCCAAGTAGGGACCTGTGCAGTGGTTCTGTAGGACATGTTTCTTCCTGGATCTGTATATAAATATATGGCGTAGGAAAGGGGGAAGTTCGAGAACCTCGCAAAAGCATTCCGAGCCCGTGTTTGATTTACATTGTGGTGCTATTGCTAAGGCTAGTTTATCCATATGAGTGTATACACCTGCACTGGGAGTTAAAATGTGACCTGCCCGAGGTTGCATAGGGATTCTCCAGGTCTACACGTATTAGTTATAAAGGTAAAAGTTTAAGCATGCCCTTAGTTGGAGGGTTTAACCGGGGAACAACTAGCAATTTGTTCTAAGCAGTTTGTCAACCCAAGAACTAGATTACATTTCCTGGTTAATAGTCTACCCAATACGAATTTAATGGTGACCTCACATGCACGAAGCTCTGGCTGGCACCCAAATTATTCAGCCAGGGTGTACCTTTCGCTGTATGTGCTGACCACTAGGGAGAAGGTAACCTTAATTTAATACAAATTGTACCTGTCCATTGACATTATTGACGCTTCCCCTGTGAACTTTTTCTTAGGTGCCGTTGGCTGGTGTAGCAGTGCTGCCACATTGATCTTCATCAAGTTCACCATATCCACTTTAGCAATGCTGTCTTCTCTTCTCCACCTACATTGTCAGAATATTGCTATTGCATTGTATTACACAATTTTACACGTAGGTACAGTTACAATGAAACTGTCACATTTACACTTTGTATTACATACACCACACAACATAACAGTTAGCTGTATTAAAGTAAATGTAGCGAACATTCACTCAGTTTGACCTGAGTACAGAATTTTTTACTATTGTCACGGAAGCTTTCCCAACATAAATACAAGGTTTTTATGCTGATTGACGGCAGTGGTTTTCCCCTGCAACACGATAGTACACGCACCAGTGTGAATCGTGTGTGCCAGAGGTAGGATGTTTATATGTATTAGCTCCTGTAAAATTTTCCAAAGTAAAATTTCATTTTGATAGGGTCGCGAATTCGCGGCATCGCACTATTGTGGAAGTCTACAAATGTTAGTGAAAATCCCATAAACTCTGACCAGTTCAGTTAACCATCCCGCATTTGCACTCTGGTTGGAACAAATTTTCGAAATACAGGTATTTATTACTGTTTCACAAGTGACTCTTTACGCACAGACATTAGCGTATCACTGAGGGAAATTATTATGTTTATACTGTTCACCCCATCCCTGTTACTGCCGGGAGAGGAAGCTCCACCCTCTTCCGGCAAACATGCCTAGCATCGCGTGTGAACACGGCAGTTAGAGGCCAGCATCCATGAGAGATGGACGTGCTTCTCAGATCAGTGTAAGGTAGCAGTTATCTCCGTAGACCACCTTTGGTGTCTTAGCGGCAGATTACCAAGTCTTCATGCAGTTCTGTGACCCCGTATCTCTCCACTGAGTCTGAAGCTGGCCCGGAGAGACGGACGTCATCAAGAGCAGTGTGAAGAGCAGTGACCCATGAGCAGCAGGTCACCTAGTCTCCTTGCAGTTCCGTGACTCCATATCACTCCATTTACCAGTATTTTCTTTCTGTTTTCCAGAAGAGTTATAGATGGTTTAAGTGTAAGCAAGAGCCACGTTTGGAATTACTGAGTTCCAGGAAAAATTATCAATAGTCAGGGAGCTGGTTCCTTCTTTAGAGGCCAACAGTATTTATCATTTCAGCATCAATGAGTGATTACTTCGTGCTAAGTACTATCTGAAGAGATAGTTATAAATTTATCGTTTTCATTGGTGACGTAATTCAGAATAAAATAAAATTTAATACTTTAATCTCATTAAGTTAAAAACTTGTATAATTCATCCCTCTTCCTTTTGACAAGATGATCCACACTCTCGTAGCAAAGATAAAGTGTAAACTACGTCATCTGGTTGAAGGACTTAATAATCTCTTGAGTGCGAAGTTGATATAAAAGCTGCAATGCACCTTCCTTCCTCCCTCCCCTTTTCGTCTGTCTGTCTGTCTATCTCTCTGTCTGTGTCTGTCTGTCTATCTCTCTGTCTGTGTCTGTCTAGCTATCGTTCTGCTGTTGGGGCTCACTTAACTGGCTGGATGAGTGTGTGCATCGGCGGGTTGATTTGATTTGATTAATTTATTATGCCCGAAGGCGACAAACCTATTACAGTGCCATGTGGGCATATGTGAGGTGAGTACAAGGGAACTCGTGCCACGCAGGACACGCTGTCTAGCTAAAACAAATTAACACCCACCAAAGTGTGGATGACGCATGAGAATAACATCTATGTTATCATCATCCAATAAATGTTTACAAGTGTCCACTAATGTGAGTCCGTGTACTATTAAATCAGAGAAAAGTGGACATTGCAGGCAATAGTGGCCAAGGGTGTTGGCACTGGGTGCGTCACACAGCTTACAGGAGGAGAAACGAGGTGCGTTGTCCACCCCAGCCACTTGCCACACAGGTCGGTATCCCAGTCTGAGGCGGGCACACACCACGTTATGTCGACGAACCATAAGACCACTACGTCGATATCTATGGGGCCGATGTAGAAAGTGGTCATAATGTTGGATAGACACACTGTGAGTCCTCTCAGCATTTCTACGGTGGAGAATAGGGGAGCGGGCTGCTCTACGTATTATCTGCTTGTAGCAAATGGGGAAGACATTAGTAGCATCCACAGCAGGCAGATCCAGTCCGCAGGAAGTCCTTGCAATGTCAGCGGTGTTGTTAGCTGCAAGACCAATATGAGAAGGAATCCACAGAAAGTGCACCACCAGCGAACGATCGCGGGCAGTGGCCAATTGACGGAGTATCTGCATAACTATGTGTTGATATGCAGGCCTGGGAGAGGAGAGGGCAAGGAGGGCCGACTGTGAGACACAGATGATCAAGCCGCAGTTGTTCGTCCGTACTAATAAAGCAACTGCATCGCGGAGTCCATGTAGTTCGCAATATGTAGAGCTCGATGAGGTTGGCAGTCGACGGCCCAACCAGCCCCCTTGAGGTGGATCCAGACTTGGGGAAAACACTGCACAACCAGCACTTCCATCCTCCTGCAGGGAGCCATCAGTGTAGATATGGTGGGCCGAAGGGAGGGAAGATAACAGCCTGGCGATAGTTTCCAAAGCTAGCTGTTTCTGAAGCTGAAGCAGGTCAGTCTTGGAGGCCGGAGTGTATGAGACAGCAGGAACAGGGGTCTGCCAAGGTGGAATGCCACAGTCCACCTCCTCAGTAAGCACTGGTATGTTGATGTTTAGCTGTCGGACATATGAACAAACAGTATTAACTAGAGTGCGGCCACCACTACGAAGCAAAGGTCTTGGTGCAGTGGGATCAAGGGAGGTCCGAATGATGTGAGAGTAGTGGGGAGAAAGGTGAGGATAATGCAGGCACTTAATGCTGAAGTATGTCACCATGGAGTATATTCTCTCAACAAGTGGTGGTAGGTTGAGTTCAAGTTGCATGTTGACAATTCTGGTTGAGCCAGGGCAGCCCAGGACAAGTCTCATTACTGCGTTTTGGAACTTCTCAAGAGGTTGTAAGGCTGTTCTAGAAAGTTGACAAAGAGCAGGGGAGAGAGAATCAACAACTGATCGAATGAACGCTATGTATATGGATCGTGCTACAGGAATAGACACCCCGGCAGCACAATTAGTAAGCCACTTGAGAGGTTTTAGGCGCTGATGTAGCCGGCTTAGCAGATCCTGAACAATCGGATGCACACGTTGTCTTGCAGGAATGGAGGGAGAAATCCGTACCGGTGCCCCAAGATAAAGGTACTGCGTGCATAGAGGAATAACACAATCCCCGACAGAGAATACAGGTAGTGTTCTTCCTGGACGGGAAGTGAAGATTCTACTCTTTTCTGGTGAGATAATGAGTCCACATTTGGAAGCCGCCTCGTGAAACAAGTGAAGGAAACGTTGCAGATCTGCTGGTGAATTTGAGTGAATGCAGATGTCATCAGCATAGCAAGTAATTGTGATTCCAGGGAAGTCAGGAAGGAGGGTGAGTAGATGATGTGTGAGGATATTAAACAAAAAAGGACTAAGGACACCACCTTGTGGAGTACCAAGCTCGAAATCCTTAGCAGTGCTGTATGCGCCCTTAAAAAGAACACGAGAGGATCTATTAGTTATGTAACCACGTATCCATCGCAGCAGGTTTCCCTTGACTCCAAAATCCACTAGCTGGTCGAGGATGATGTCTCTGTTGGCGGCATCAAATGCACTCTTTAAATCAATGAAGGCCACTACACTGGTGGGGGACAGGAGGGTGTATAGCTCCATGAGGCAGTGATGTGTCCCTCGTTGTGGTAAAAAACCATACAATCGGGGCGAGAGCTTGTCCTGCAGCCTACACATGAGTCTTGTGAGGAGGATGCGTTCTAGTACTTTACTGAAGCAGGAGGTGAGGGAAACAGGTCGGAATTTATCAGTACCAAGTTTAGGAATAGGCACGATTGTACTGTGGGTCCAGGCTTGTGGCACATATCCCAGACGGACGCAAAGGTTGAAAAGCTGGAGAAGGGGATTGCCAGGAACTTTCAGGAGGACACGGAGGACAGAAAAAGTGATCCCATCATCACCTGGAGCCGTTACCCTACCCCTGGTGAGGGCCCGTCGCAATTCATCATCAGTTATAGCCACACCATCTTCATCGTCTGTCCTCAGTAAAGCGGCGGTGAGACGGAGTGCACGAACGTTTTCCTTGGTGGAGAGTGCGTCCTGTATGTGTGCAGGAAGGGTGCAAGCCCGTGACTGTGCAGACCAGGTGTCTACAAGATCCTGTGCGTACTGTGCTGGACTGTGGTGGAGGACACTAGGGGGCTTCTTCATAACAACCTTGTTGATAAGGCGCCACATGGAACCAACAGTCGTTTGATGGTTGATGCCATCTGTAAGTTTCTGCCATGATTCAGTATAAACGCAGTGCTGAAGAGCAACTAGATTATCCCTCGACAATCGATACCGATGGAGACTCTCGGGGGAAGGTCGTCTTTGAAAGGCAAGTCCGTCTTCTACTGCCTTCCTCTCTGCCTGAGTGATACGATTATCCAGTGTCCAGGTGTGGGCATCATGATGGCGTGTAATATGTGGCCTGTTGACATAATGGGTGTAGAAGTCATGTGTGGAGCTGACAAATGATGAATACAACTTTTCGGGATATTGAAGGTTGAACATGGGAAGAAGGTTGGTTATATAAGAAATGTATGTAGGACAGTACTTGGGTGGGATTGCAATGTGAGTACGTCTGAGTACAGGAGAAGGTGTAGCAGGGACGGAATAATGAAGGTTGAGAGCAATATGATCAGAGAAGAGAGCAGGGATTGATGAACACCTGACTTGGGACGCCACGAGGCCGGATGTAAGGATGTGATCTAGTGTGCCTCCTCGAGAGTGTGTGGCTCCACCGATGTCCCAGCGGGTGAGCTGATTATGACGAATATACTCAAGAAATTTAGTCCCATTATGGTTAACAGTGGCAGAAAGGTCCCCCAAAGCAGGGTGTCGGGCATTATAATCCCCCATGTATATTATGCCACGGATGGTGGGAGCTGGAAGAGCAGCTGTATTCAACCTGCCTGGCGCAGAATACACATTGCATACCCGAAATGTGCCGCTTCCAATGGTGACCTCAAGAAGCTGGAAGGCTGTCTTGTCGTTTACAGAGCTTTGGAGGAAACAGTGTGGATGGAGGATTGAACATACGTGACAAGTCCAATCCTGACTCGATGGACATAAGAAATATAACCACTGAGAGTGGGTGCCTCTATCTCGAGATGCGCACGACCAACAAAGGATTCCTGAATGAAAATGATATCTGGGTGGCGACTGTATACATATCCTTTGATCACAGTAAGTTTAGACCGGTTCGTAACACCACAGGCGTTCCAAGAGATGACGTGCAGTTGTGCCATGTTACCGAACTTTGCCATTACGTTTGCGGAGGCCAAATGAGGGAGTGGTGGTGGCATGGGAAGTGCTATGTGGTGTGCCACGAGGGGAAGACTCCCCGGGGGGAGCATTCAGTCGTTCAATGGAAGTGACAATGGAGTCCAGCTTTTCCGTAAGGGTGGTGACAGTCGTAATGATGACTTGCTGTGATTCAACCAGTGAATATAATGTCTCAAGTGTGGCTTGCTTGCTAACCAAGTCATCAATGCGGGCTTCTATTGCATTGAAACGTGTCATGAATGAGGTAATCCGAGTCCTGAGAGTGGCAACAGCATCACGAAGTTCAGTGACTGCAGCTGAATCCAAACCGATAGTGGAGGCAGGGTGAGCAGCAGTGCGGAGTGGTGGTGGTGGTGGTGGTGATGCTAGTGGAGCCCCATCCTTGGCAACGGGGGCAGAGGTAGCCCGACGTCTAGTGCAGCCGTGCCACACGTTAACTCCTTCTTGATGACATCGGGGACATTTCCAGTGCAAGGTATCTGGAGGTGGTGGGTTGGGTTGCATCGAGGTTGTATCAGAAGCAGGTGGAGGGGGTCGGTGAGGACACGTCCGAGAGTCGTGTAGGCCAGAGCACCATGCACACTTTTCTGGTGCAGAACAGTACCGGGAGATGTGACCAATGCCCCAGCATCGAAAGCACCACGGTTGCTCGTCCTTCATCTTGTGAAACTCACAAGGTGGGAGGCAGGGAAGGAAGCTGAAGGTGACAGTTGGTGGTGGTGGGTGAGGAAGGCTCCAGGTGACTACCAGCCGGTTGATAGGAGTGCCATTCTGGTAGAAACGTCGGGCTGAGTAGATACCTGGCAGCTCCTTGGTCAAGTTGGGATCAGTACAGACAGGATAACGTGTAAGGAGGTAAATAGGAAACTTGCGGGGCCTCTCAGGTGAGTCTTGAATTTCCAAAGAAAGGGCTAGGAACTCTCCTTTAGCTACGCTATCTATGATGTCCTTGCGACGTCTGGAGATGTAAACAATACGGGAAGTGATTGCAGACATCTTAACCTTCGCTTGGGTGCGGTCAAGGTGAAAAGCACGGTTTACCTCAGACAACCATCGAAGTTTGATGTCCACAGTTGGGTTGTCTTTGAATAAAAGCTTGATGTAGTCAGCCCTCGGAGCGAATGCTGGAAGAGTAGAGGCAGGAAGCATTGGTGAAACTTGGGAGGAATGAACAAGCTGCAGGGGACGAGGAGTGTTTGATCCAAGGGCAGTTTCTTCCTGCAGAGGACGAGAAGTCTCTTGCCGCTTGGAGGATTTGGCAGCAGGGGATGAAGGCTCACTGTTGCTATCCGAGGTGTTATGTACAGGATGCTTGGCAGAGGAAGATGCCTGGCCGACTGGGTGAGATGCGGCAGGCACAGATAGTGCTGGTTCAGTAGCTACTTCCCCAGCTAACGAGACATTGCTGCTGCTTTGTGGTAGCTGTGACCAATCACTCTGAGACATCTCATCCTCGTCATTCAGCGCCAGATCAGCTTCAATGTCCTCGAGAGTGGCAGGGCCTGAGTACTCCATGCTGATGCTGCACACCTAGGCAGGTAGCAGGGTGAGCGTGGCGTCAGCTTCACAAGCACGACAGTATAGACCAATGGTAGAAGGGGAAGTCCATGACGTCACACAGGTAGTACTGCTCATGCGCAGAAACGAGAAAACCCGATCAGGGGGGCCCAGTCAGCCGCACTGAATTCCCCCCCCCCCCCAAACTACAGGCTAAGTCCAAACACCCAAAAAACACAACCACTGGTGAAGTGAGCACTGGACCTTTTTGTTGCTCCCTGCAACGACAGAAGGGTGTTGGAAGGCAAAAACAGCAGAAAAAGCAGGAATATGAGCCGCACACAGCAACGATTTGTTGATATCCGGCCCTCTGGTGGCAAAATCGCATCAGCGGGTGAGTGAACTGGAGGAAAACAGATCGACATTGGGAATTAGTAAAGCCCCTCTCTCACTTCGCTGTAAATGACGAAGATAAAGTCACGATGTGTCAAAAATCCATAATCGTGACTAATCGTGAACAAAATCATTGACAATCGTGGCGTGTCGACGATGTGTTCCACAAGTCGGCAACTTCACGTGAAGGGCCACGATGACTTGGTGCTGCACCAAAACGTCGTGGAGCTTCATGTCATTGTCAACTTCCGGCGAGGAGTCGTCGACAATAAGGCGAGGCAGCAGCGACGTCGCAGATGACCCGGCGAATAACAGGAGTGTAATCGCCGACGTCGCCGACTTCTCATGGATTAAAAAAAAAAAAAACGTTGAGACATCAACTGGTATCGTACCGGATTACAGCGAGATGTTGGCGAGTAATCGGCGAGCCCCTTACGATACAACCTACGTAAAATGTACGATACGCACTGGGTACTACGACATTAATATTTTATCGTAGGTAGTTCGCCGATATTGCGTTGATGTGTCGCCGAACTCTGACGATTGACATCGTATCTGTTTCGCCAATACATTCGTCTGCATTTCACCGATACAATGTCGACAATATTCCGAATTCGTAGCTATATCGGCGTTTTTTCGGCGTTAAAAAAAACCCGTTAATTTTTGAAATTCCATTAATCTTACGCAATACGCCGACATATCGCCTAAATGTCGGGTATTAGTTGCCGCTTATATCGTATACACCGCCGAGGTGTCGACGTTTTGTTGTACTGGTGTCAAAAGTATTACCCCGACATCACGATTCTTGTTCAGAGTAGTCGACATTTCACCGACTTGGACCAAGATGTTCATTGTGGATTTATCGTGGTTATTTACGGCAAAGTGGGAGAGGGGCTTAAGTCATCCTATGAATGTTATAACTGATTCACCAGGGAAAATGGTAAATCATCCGAAGGGGTGGGGGAAGGAGAATAGGTGTATGAGGCAAAGTGGTTCATGTAGGAACAAGTCCATAGGGGATATCTGGTTGGACGGGAGGACTGACCCGAAAAGGAATGTAGCCGGAGATGGTTTTATGTTGCTAATCTTTCATATATCGATATTGTGCCATATCGTAAAGTACAATATGTCAGTATGATGGAAAGTATGTCGGTTAGGAAGAAATACTGCGAAAATTACCAATGTAAATAAATTGATGACGGTATTATTAAAACGAAGAGTGCAATTATTTGAACAGGAACCGCTTTTTTTACGTTAATTATTATGAATGCTGTGATAATTCCTGGCCTTCCTATAGCATTGCTGGCTACACTTTACAATGGGGGATGGAATCTAATCACAGGCATTGTGGCCAGGAAATGTGAGAAACTTCGCGTGCTTATCCGTGGGCTAATTTTGAGTAATTAATGATGTGTCAGAGTGGAAAAAGTTCTCGGTCCTCTTATACTGATGGCATGGGTGCAACGGTCTCCTTCATAATTAATCCTTAAGGTCATCAGTAAGTGTAGCCCCTTAAAGGCTGAGAATTGCACTTAGGGCATGTATTAATTAAAAATCGACCCAAAATACCCTCTTGAAGTTCAGTTCACATCAGTTGTGTTCCATAACTGACCGTGAAAAATAACCGACTTGCTTACAACTACGCACATCCAGTTTTAGTAATATGGCCATAAGTTCCTCTGTCTCCTCGTTCGTTCCATTCAGCTGCCTATTGTAGGGGGGAAAAGTTATGCAAAACCTGGATGTTTTCCTCCTCATGATAAATGTAGGGACCTTTTACCATAAAGCTTATTAGATCCAACCAAAACAGTTGGAATTTCGTTCTGATCATCATGTTTTGCTCATGGAGATTTTTACTCATGTAAAAAAGAAAGCTATGAGTAAGCGAGGATTGGACGCTAAGTCTCTGGTTCAGCACAACACTAATGATGTATTCCAGTTAGCACAGTGAGTCATACGAGATAAAATGTTAATATTAATACCATTTACACTTTCGTTGTGGGGACAAATAAATCTATCCAAATATTTGCAAGACAAAGTTGTTCATTTGAGAGTGAATCAAAGGGATTTCGTGTTAATTCCGGTATCATTATCATTCCTACGATTGACAGAGCTCTGGTTTTCTTTTCAGGATAACTCCATGCAATTTCCCTCAGCTGGCAGTGAGTATAGGAGCCTAAAAGTATTCTATAGTACCAGTAACACTCGTACGTTCGGGACGACGCCAGCCGATTTTATTCAAGCAAGAGAGAGTCATACGAGCCAGAGTATTAATACTGCACCGTTAACAGTGATGAGGTCGAGGTAACTCTGCTACTGTACTCAGCTGACGTCAGACGATTTTACTCAACAAAGAATGGGTCCTGCGAGCCTTAGTATAAAACCCCTTCAATCCGGTCATGTGTTCTTCCACTTTTTTTGCCGTTTTCGGGCGATTTTATTCAATTTAGAAAAGATCTCTTCAACTAAAGAGACTGAATATGGCCTACAATAACTCTTACACTGCTTTGGGTCTATTTCTAAATATATTCTTTAGG
>JAGKTI010021502.1:0-15721 GCA_018397915.1 Birgus latro | reverse complement strand
CAAAGCAACTCAAATGATTTTTATTTGACTTTAACCAAATATGGTGGAGAGGTGGAAGAACAGTCAATGAGGTGACCTATTGTTTTTTTAGGATAATAAATGAAAGGTCAAGATCAAACACCTAGATCCAATTTTGATTTAACAAAGTCAACTTAAACAGTTGTTCTTCGATCAAGACCAAAACTGACTGAATGGTCGAGGGTAATGTACAAACCAAGAGGTTCCACCTTTCAGAAAATTAGTCAAAGTTGAGGTCACAGGGGTTTGTGTGTAAGCGAAATAACTAAAACAGATTTTACCTGAATTTAATCAAACGATGTATGGACAGGATAAGTCAAAGGGATTTTTTTTTCTTCAAAACAATGGGTTAAATGTCACGTTCACATGACATGGTTAACCTAAACAGTTTATATCCGATTTGCATTAAAATCTGTGGAATGAATCAGGGTAAAACAAGGATACAGGGTTTCAGTTTTGAGACCAATCACTAAGTATCAAGATTACAGGAAAAGGCCAAAATTCGAAGTCACAAGACAGGATCACTTCAGTTTTGATCTCGTCCATTTTAAACTAAGAAAGTATGAAGGCTCAGGAAAGAGTTGTGTAATTTAATTTTGAAAGAAATGGGTCGAAGGTCAGTGTCACGGGGCAAAGTCAGATATATTCGATCCTTAAATCACTTGATGATCAGTAATGTTATGTTTCCGATGGTCAAGAATGATAAGCGATTTCAACCAGCTTAATTACTGATCATCAACTTGCCAGAATCTTGCAGTGTCAAGTGTCAGGTGACCAGAACTATACCGTACATTTGGAGCCAAAACTTCCTGTACACCGTCTCGGAACTATCAGAACCTAATGAGATCTTGCTAAAGTATCCAGCAATAATCATACTGGCTTGAGGTGAAATCTTGCCCTGTTATTATAAAACGCTAGATGTGGAAAAGTGTTTTGTAGTCAGATACTAAAGTTCGTTGGCCTCTGTTTCCTCTCATTCATTGTTGGATTCATAGATCCACCCTAACACTTTTTGCTAGGTGATTCATTTTGCTTATGGCACCTTAATGTTCTGTTTTATATGTACATCCATCCAACTTTGTCATACTGTGCATAACAAACGTGCTAAAGAATAATAATCAGCTATATCCAGAAACAAAATAACCAAGGAAGCGGTCATGGGGAGCTACCTTACTCGACGAGAATACGGGCCACAGACACTTCAATAACATGTGGATTGAGGTGCGTATTATCATTAACCTGTTGGTAAAAAATATCCACCTTTATTTACTGTGTTTCAAGCAGCTAATAATCCAGTAATGAAATGATGCATAGGAGGCGAACAGACTGGTCCGTAATTACATACAGATTTATTTGTGTACCAGCATAACAGTTTCACTTTCATTCGTCCTTTACCCAGACAACGAGCCTAGCAAGTGTGACAGGCGCTCGTTGTTTTGCGTCGTCCGTAAGGCACACCTAGTATATTGTGCTGTGATTGCTACCGGTGCAGCTGAGTGCCTGTCTCTGTTAGTGTCCACATCCATCGCACTGTTATTCCGGCCACTGTAAGGTCTGAGTGTATGTGTGGGAGAGGGGGGACAGGTGGCAGGAGGGGTTGTTACTGGGAAGGAAGTGAAGCCCCCGGAGGTCCTTTGTTTCCTTCAAAGGATGCTATGCCAGACAATAGATAGCTGGTGGACTGATAGACTGACAGATAAATAGATGGATGGACGGAAGAATGAATGGACAGGTAGACAGAGACATAGACAGATAGATAGACAGACAGACTGGTAGATACATATGGGAAGAGAGAGAGAGAGTGAATCAGCTGCACAGAGACATCCTGGAATCCTATTACTGGTTACATAACACAGCTATAAAACACGAAAAGCGGATCACTGCAGTAAATCTGTTCACAAAAATACTCGTACATAGTTTTTGCCTTTGGGTGTGAGAGCTGTTGTTAATGTTGTGACCCTTGGTTTTTCCGGACGTGAATCCGGTGGACTGTAAGCTGAAGTTTCCCATCTCCTGCAGTTCATCCTCCTCCTTTTGGTGGATGCGGAGGGAACTAAAAGACGTTTGCATAACCAAGCATCGGAGACGCCCGGTGCCACCTTTGTCACCACACGAAGGCGCCCCTGTCCATCACAGGATTAAACTGCGCTATGTTAATACGATAAAGGTAGTAAAGCAAAATTTCTCTCTCTCGTCCTAAAATCCAATAAGTCGTATAGTTCACTCATCTTGACGGAGATTATTGTCCTTTTGTAGTCTATTTTCCGTAGCTCAATGGCAGCGCTGAATTTTGCTGTCCTGTAACCTTTTCACAGCACTTTATCGTGACTGGTGCAAAATTCTACTGTTAACTTTTTTGTAAATTTACAGTATTTAAGATGGAGATGTATCAATTTTACGTCCAGTTAAAGCACAGTGTACATAAAGGAAAGAAAAGCGGCTGGGATATTTTACTTGAAATTATGAAGGCAAAATATTTACTGCCAGGAAATAAGAAAAAAAGAAAAAGAAAAAAAAAGGCGTGTTAACTCTGTCCTAAGGGCGTTAGTGACTGAAATGCTCTATAAAATCAACTCATTTCAGATATGTGCGTGTATAACCTACTACTGAATCTCCATCAAATTAGCACATATACCATCCCCAGGTAGTTTTTAATTCTGTTGCCTGCAGATGCTTTTATTCAGCTTCAGAGAAACCCCTCGTCATGACTGGTGGTCTCATCGCACTACAGGAGTTCAGAGAGATTGCCTTCATCCCTTTCAGTACAATGCCGTCTCTTCGATTATGAACGATACTGTCTAGCGGTTGCAACAATAAAGTGCAATAGTAGTTGTTGTTGCAGTCCCAGGATCATCTGAAATGGGAACCCAGTGGAGTGTAGGATAAACTTTCCCTTCTCCTGCAGTTCACCATTCTCCTTCTCGGGGATAGGGAGGGAAGTAAAGGACGTTTGTATAAATGGGCAGGTGTGCCACCCAGTTATATTGGTGCCATCACGTGAAGGCGTCCCTCTCAACCAACAAGAATAAAATGGAAACAACGTTAATATTCTGAAGGCATTAATGGAGCCTCATTCAACTGGTATATGCTTCTAAACACTTCTCTATGAAAATTCTTCCTAAACCTCAATAAAATCGTTTCCCGTCAACCTAAATAGAATACTTTACGGAAATACGACACTACGCTTTTGCATAAAGTTTTCAGTGACAATTTATTTGTTTTTCATTTCAGTGAATTATTTACAGAAAAGAAATTATGACTGATATTGAGGTAACGTGCAATTCAGTACACATTTGTTTATTGTTCGTTTCAGTGAATTAATGCATACAAAAATTATAATTTGCATAACGTCGTGCAAAAAATAGAAGCCATAAATCAGGGAGAGAGAAGGTGAGATTGCGAGGGGGGGGGGGGACTGAGAGAGAGAGAGAGAGAGAGAGAGAGAGAGAGAGAGAGACTTACTTGTGTACAAAAACTTCTCATGCTATTTCATTCACCTTAAGGAGGAGCTATTCACACTGAGGGGGTGAACAGGGCCTTCAGAGCCTTTCTCACCACTACGCTCACCCAGGTCGGACAAAGTCATCTGACAGCAACAAGTAATAAGAACAATAACGTCAGCGTTTCAATTAAACAGGCTCCAACATGCTTCCATGCGTCGGCTTTGGTTGCTTTATGGTGACTCTTCAGGCTGCTCGATCTCTGGCAGCCTCCCTCTTCATTCCCTTACCCCTGAGGCCATACTCTAAGACCTCGTTCCAGGTCTTCTTTGAACTGCCTCTCATAACACTAGCCATATGTTCACACTTCTCATCTTCCGCACCCATTGCAGTTGTCATCTTCATCCCCTCAGCATGCCCGAAGCACTTAGGCTATCCCTCCTCATCACAACACTACATGCAAGACCCATCCTTCCCCTCAGCTCTTCCGTTAATAATAAAAATAATAATAATCAAAATATGATAAGGACTGGTTGCCTATTCATAATATGTAGCCACAATAAAAGCTTTGCCTTAATTATTTATAGTAAGTGAGTGTGTATGTGTGTGTGTGTGTGTGTGTGTGATATAAACAAGCTCTTTGAAGACCCTTAGGTAACTTCCTGTGTAACAAGATCTCAATACAAAGGTGTCAAAGAATGCATGTGTAAATTTTACGTTAGTCTCAATAAAAGGCTAACTGTATGCTTAACTGTAACTATATTCCTTTCAGATCATAATAAGGTCCATACCTATATATCTGGAAAGTTAGAGCTTTAAAGCTTTTGTGATATTCTCTAAAACGTGTTTCAAAGAAAAAAACTGATCAGATTTGAATTTTGTACTTTCCACTGGGCTAAATGGCAAAATATTAAGCCAAAACTATTCAGCAAAAATTTTAATTGTAGGATTTTAAAGCAAATAGCTATATGAAAATTAGTTTCCAAAATATTTCAATTTCAAAATTGCAGTTTTTAGAATGAAAATGAGTACATCATCTTCAATAATCAAGGTCATTTATATTTGACACGAGGTCTTGGGTTACCCCCGAGTGCCTTCCTGAAAAGTATCATCTAGATCGAAGGGGGGGGAAAAAACAAAGAAGAAAAATAATGTTGAGAAGCAGGATTTGCTGATTAGGTAGTCTGGACGTTTCTCGATGTTCCTGGTATTTTACCATTCGAGTCAGAGTTGCCAGTTAGCCTGCTATTGGGAGCATAGTTATTTTGTAAGTTATGCATGAATTTTTTTTTGCTGTTTTTCTGTAATATTTACGTGATTGCTTGTTAAATTATGTAATTTAATTTAAGTTTGTATGCTAATTATTTTAGAATGTTATGCAGTGTAAGAAACTCTGACATGTTTTGGATGTTCCGAGTTGGTAACTGTTGTGACCGTTTCCCCTTTCGGGAACGCACAAGAAATGTGGAGAAGTGTAGATCATTCTAGAACAATGCAAGCTCATATAAGGATGGGGAAGAGACTAGAGCGGGTTCAGTCAGTTGCCAGTTCAGTTTAAATGTAATGCAGAGTCAGTGAAGTCTGAATACTTTTGGTACTTGTGAAAATAACGAAGTGTTGTTGGCAAACAGCGAAGTGTAATTGCAGTTAACAAAGTTTGTATAGCTCCAGTGCTTGTGAAAACACTGAAGTAAAGTTGGAAAGCATGATGTGTAATTACATGGAAAATAAAGTCTGAACTTTAGTAGCCAGTGTTTATTTATAACACCTTAGCTAATCATGTGTGCTGTACACCGAAAGGATGACCACAGGAAAAGCAGCTCACTGGGCAATGTCCCCTCTATACTGAACTACTGCTGTTGGAGCCTGTGGCAGTGTGGGACGGGGATGTAAATAACAATTTTCAGCTATATTTTATGGAGGCGAAGATGGCGAAGTAGCACTTGACAGACTGGTAACGACTGGCTGAATGCAACACGTCCGAATAATACTGTTGTAATTGTTGTGATAATCATTGTGGTAATTATCTGAAATGCAATGATGTTGTTTGGACATGCTGCATTCAGCCAATGGTCACCAACCTGTTAAGTGCATCTTCGCCTCAGTTACAAAAACCAAGTGTAGTTACCTGTTCTCATAACGTAACCACAAGGAAGCTTTGCCATACCTAGTAAATGTTTATAAGGAATGTATAATATAAACAAGATCTGAAGACCTTAAGATAACTTCTCGCATAACATCAACAAGGGATCTGAAGATAAAGGTGTCAAAGAACGCATGTGTAAATTTTACGTTTGTCTCAGTAGCTGGCTAACTGTATGCTTAACTGTAAACATATTCCTTCCTGATCATAAGAGGACCACAGGTATATATCTGGATAGTTACTGCTTTAAAGTTTTCATGGCTTTCTGTAAAACGTGTTGCAAGGAAAAAACTGAAGTTTTGAATTTGGTACTTTCCACTGGGCTAAAGGGCAAAATATTAAGCCAAAATTATTCAGCAAAAATTTTTATCACAGGATTATCAACCAAATAGCAGAATCTCAATTTGTTTCTGAGATACTTCAATATCAATTATGCAATTTTAAGCATAAAAAGGAATATTTGGCATTTAAAAATAAGTCAAGGTCATTTATATTTGGCACAAGGACTTGGGTTACCATAGGGTACCTTCATGTATAATATTACCAAGATCAAAGGAAAAATGTGCTAAGAAAAAAAAAAATAGAACCCTATGGACAGTCACTAGTCTCCATCTACTCTTTCTTACAGTGACCTTGACCCTATTGGGGAGATTTGTTTTTTTTTTTCTGTCAGCATGGTCCATGACAGGACACATTACCTGGGTCCTTCAAATTCCATGCACAGTCTCTGGTTCTCCTGTAATCGTCGTAAGACTATGAGTCCACAATAATAATAATAATAATAATACCAGCGAAATCAATAGTCTCCACCTATGTAGCAGGTGGAGACTAATAATAAAATGTAATAAGCTCTTAGGAATCGATCCGCTAAGCTTTGTCTAGTGTTCTCCGGACAGTCAATAGTCTCCTGCCACTGTTTCTAACAATGACCTTCACCCCATTGGGGAAATTTGGATTTTTTTTCTATCAGCAATGGCCCAAGCCAGGACACATAACCTGGGCCCTTCAGATTCCTTGTGAAGTCTCCGCTTCTCCTAGAATCGCTGAGAAACTTTGAGGCAGAATAATAATAATACCAGCGAAAACAATAGTCTACGCCAGGGGCGGGCAACCTTTTCAGAGCAAGGGCCAGACGAGACTTTCGGGAGCAGCCTGGGGTCGGAGTGACAAATGAGAACACAAAATTGACTATATACAAGCATTTTATTGGAAAACATGCAGTCTATATCAGGAGATAGACTTCCACACTTGAAGGGGTGGAACGTGTTTGAGCTCGCAGGTTAAGATCTCAAAATATCTATGAACCTGAAAAGTACTACATACATGGATATGCAGCAAGTGTGTACCCACCTTAAGAGTGACACATACCTCCTATCAATACGGAAGTCCTACGGACACTGGCGTCTGGCAGGATGGTAGAAAGATTGTATCCCACGGGGTGAGGGGAGCACCTAGTTGCCAAATAGCATTTGTCAGAATTTAATTTGTTTTGGCTGGGATTTCGCTGGCTGGATTGCTATGCTCATACCGAGCAGGTTGGCAGCCCGGACGCTATACCTTCGCAGGCCAGATCTGACCCACGGGCCAGAGGTTGCCCGCCCTTGGTCTACAGTTGTGTAGTACGTGGAGACTAATACCAGGAAAAACAATAGTCTCAACCATTGTAGTCGGTGGAGACTAATAATATTGATGAAAACAATAAACTTTGCCATTCATATGGCGAAGTTTAATAATAGCAGAAGCAGCAGCAGGAGTCAGTAAGGAGGTGGCTTGCAGTCTTAATGGACCCAGGTTCGAATCCTTGCAGGGCATGGAACAATTTGAGGATTTGAATTTCACAGAAGAAGACTTTTTTGATCTACCATTAGTCTCTCCAGCATGTAAAAACGCCCTTGCTAATACCAGTTCACCAATCCTGTATGAGACAGCCCAAACATGTAGTCAGTATGGATGATGTGTGATAGCACTTGCAGGTGTATAGTACTTCATAATAGGACTACTGGGCCTCAGGGAGGGGGCTGTGAAGCCTATGTAAAGAATCAGACAGATACTAAAAATGTAGTAGTAGTAGTAGCAGAGTAGTAATAGTAACAGTAGTAGTAGTAACAGTAGTAATAGTAACAGTAGTAGTAGTAACAGTAGTAGTAGTAATAGTACTAGTAGTCGTAGTAGTAAAATAAAAATATATAAAATATTTAATTACTAGAAATAATACGCTACCTGGGTCAAGGGGTTAGCCAGGAATTCAGGAAGGTTGGGCAAGATGATTAGGCATGATGGGTTGGCAAATGAGAGGCAGAGGGGAGGCAGGATGTAAAGGAAATGTATTCAAATACGCAAAGAGGGACAGAAAGATGAGGCAGGGGTGAGTTGGGTGTGAGGTAAGGGTGAGTTAGGTTTTCACGTAAAGGCGAGGCAGGAGTGAGACAGAGATGAAGAGAGTGCGCAGAAAGGGTGAGGTAAAGAGGACGCAAGGGATGAGAAAGATGAATACAGGTGTGAGAGACTGATCAGAAAGGGGTGAGGAACGGGAAAGGTAGGGAGTGGGGCAGGGGTCAAATAAGAGTAAATATATAGATATGTGGTAGGCGTGAGTTTGGGCTGAGGCAAGGATGAAAAAGGGATGAGGCTCAGGAAAGATATGGGTGAAACAGAAGTAAGGCAGAGACGAGGTAGGGTAGCGGTGAGGAAGGGGTGAGAGCGGAGTGAGTAAGATGGGAGAGAGGCATGATGGTTAGGCATAAGTGAGAGAGGGGTTAGGCAGGCGAGGTTATGACAAGAGACAGATAACAAAGTGCATCCCACCGCCTGCAACTATTCCCACACTGAAACAGGGACGGGTTTGGAGCAGCTGGGTAAAACTGCTGGCAAAAGTATAACAACAAAAACAAAATGCCACCCGTAGAGAACGAGTTAATCCTTTCAATACCATGACATCCTTTGTACTTCATTCACACTTTTAAAGGCGGAGGTGTTATACGCAATCTTAGTAAATTCTTTCCCCACCTGAGGAACTTTGGTTAACATACATCGTCTGGTGGTAGCAAGAAAATATGAAAGATGGCACGGTATGAAAAGGTTAAGGGACAATATGCATACGGTACAGCAACTGAAAGGAAACTGACCTCCACTAATCCAGCTTAGCCAAGAAGAAAGAAGCGAAAAACTCTCGTCCTATAATCTGTCTAAGGGCCGCACATTTTACTGTGTCTTGTGCATTTGACCTTTGACCGATTGCTCTCAAAATCGAATATTTAAATCCTTTCCTGACCCTTAACATTGGCACCAATATTGGTTCCTAACTGGATAAAAACTATGTTGAATCTGTCATCTCCTTAACCCTTGATTATTCCATGTGACCCTGACTTTTAACTGTTCTCAGGTCGAATACCCTTATTCTCACCTTACCTACAACCCTTCCACATGTATGGGATTAAACTGGGTAAAAACTTATCAAAATGACTTTGCCACGTGACCTTGACCTTTGACAAATTTTTCACAAAACCCATAGGTCACCCCCTTGTCCGATCTTCAACACTTCCACTAAGTTTGGTTCATAATGTGCAGAAACTGTTTAAGTTATATTGTTCACACACAATCACACGGTTCGAACCTTGACTTGACTCGGTGACTTTGATCTCTGATAAATTGTTTTCAAAATGGAGTCCCTGTCCTCTTGTATAACCCTCAATCATTTCACCAACTTTAATCCATATCAGATTAAAACTGCCTAAGTTGCCCTTCCTAGGTTTTGATGTATCCCTGTGACCTTGACTGTTGTCCTGTTGTTCTCATATATAACAGGTCAACTTTTACGAACATCTCCACTCTTCCATCAAGTTTGACTAAAATCGTATGAATACGTTTAGATCATTTAATTTAAACACACACACACACACACACACACACACACACACACAGAGAGAGAGAGGGGGGTGAGTTACAAGGACAAGCAGTACCCCAATCTGACCCATTCCGAGGAGGTACCATGATTGGAGTATGTTTCTACTCAGCTTGTGAGAAGAAAGAATAGTAAAGATGAAGGCTCTTCCCACCCACCTCTCCCACACGCAGAATGGGCACGGTAAAGGAAGTGTACCTATCAGATTAAAAAAAAAAAAAAGATGGACTAGGAAATTTTACACAGAAGAAGGAAACATTCATTATATCTCTAAGTTAGACATAACATAAAGCATCTAACCTAGCCTTGAAATATTCTACCGAGGAACTGTCCGAAACTTGTATAATTATGAAGAATGCCTAACGTATCAAGGTGGCAGCGTTTCAAGGTAAGCGGGTAGTCAGTTTTTTCAAATCCACATAGAATTTTGGAAACCTCACGTAGCAGTCCACGTAAATATGTTGTCCTCCCCCCCCCCCAAATAAAAAATGGCCAAGTACCTGCAACTTTCTCTAGTACCCCATGTGTCTGATGAATGGGCTCAGTTTACTTGCCCACACCTGGACTCTCAAGCTTTTCAATTTCAGGGTTGGCATCTAGAACTTCTCTGCATATTCTAGATGCGGTCTTATAAGCGAATTGTACAGAAAAAGAGTGAGAGGGAGAGTATTATTTCCTTGTATCTGTACTTGAATGGCTTCCTCCTACAACCTAGAAATCTCTGTGTTTTCTTCTCTACTTTAGTGTACAGTTGTAGATCTTAAGATCACTGCTGAGTCTTTCTCCCAGTCAATACTGTCGATTTCACTTCCTAACAAGGAGTATTTGGTTCTTGTATGACCATGACCGAAGTGCATTACGAAGTTCCTTCTAAAAGTTCTTGACCTAACCGAAAAAAGTCTCAGGCCAATGATTGTTTTTGTATTGTTACTCAACATAGTATTCCCTAGTTCACTGCATTTCTTCCACCGGTGTACAAGCATCTCTATCCCACTGCGGAAAAAGGTTGCATTTTGAGCCTCTAAATATCCATCAGCATGGATGGCTTCATCATCACTCCCAAAAACGGTGATCATGCAGATGTGATTTCACTTTGGGAAACAGGCAGAAGTCAGATAGGGCCTGGCCGGGTGAGTAAGAAGCATGAGGCAATTGCTCAAATCCACAGTTGGCTCCATCAGGGATTGATCTGGAGCAACAGATCGTCCACTCACAGCTTTCCTCCTCTTTTTCTCTATTATTGCTTCTTTTAATTGTCGCGATTCTGATGCATAATCGGCTTCATTAATGGTTTGACCCTTTTGCAATTAATCAGCCATGAAAACTCCCTAAGTGTCCCACTGAGGCCATCATCTTGCCGACAGATGCCACTTGCTTGAATCTGGGGGGAGATGGAAAACCATGGTGTTTCCATTGCTTACTTTGATTCAGGTTCAAAGTGGTGAACCCATGTTTTATCTTGGGTTATAAATCTCCAAAAGAAATTTGCTGGTTCAAGTTTTCCAGTCTGGTTAGCTTCTGGTCTGGTGTCAACATTCTTGGCACCCATCTTGCGGACAGCTTGGACATACCAAAGATCTCAGTTAAAACAGTGTTCACTGAGCCAGCACTACTGCCCATGGGATCAGCTATCTGTTGCACAGACAAATGTCTGTCATTTAAGACCATGTAGCGAATGATTTCCACTTGATTGTCCGTGGTCGATGATTTTGAGTGTCCAGACCGTGGGTCATCTTCAGTGTTTCCAGTCCACTTGAAATCAGCAGCCCACTTCTTTATGATGGAATAGCAATAAGAGACCTCGCCATGTGTGTTGACTATATCTTCGTGGATTTCTTTTTGTGTCGTACGTTATTTTTCTTGTTCGTTTTAGAGTTTTGCACTAAACTACCAAATTTCAAAGGGCCTCACCTGCAAACAAATAAAGACAAAGACTTGAGTTCTTGTGTACAGTCATATGGGTTTTTATAGTATGATCATATCTAGATGTAATTAATGGCTACTCACCTCTTGTTTCTGTGCCAGACCAAAAATTTTTGTGAAGGACCCTCATACCTTGCACTTGACCAGGTTGAACAGAATTTCTCACCATTCAAACCAATCTCCTTAATAAACCAAGTATTTTTTTTTCTTTTTTTTTCCTGAAGGGTGAAGCATTATCTCCTACCATTGTGTCGATGCAAAGTTTGCAATCCAGTGACAATGTCTACACTTATATCATTCATGTAAATTTAAAAAATTACTGGTCCTAGGGCTAAGCCCGGGAGGACTCTACAGTTAAATAATATCCAGTAAGAGGATTCTCAGTTAACCAATATTCTTTGGCACTGGATATAGAAATGCTTGAAAGAGTGCAGCGAAGGATGACAAAAATGATACCTAGATTGAGAAATAAGCCGTACGAGGAACGTTTAAAAGCCTTGAATCTCTTTACCTTAACTAAACGGAGGATAAGAGGAGATTTAATTCAAGTATTCAAAATATTCAAAGGACAAGATAACATGGCTGTCAATAAATACTTCACAGTTGATCACTCGAATTATACTAGAGGCAATGGGCATAAAATAATTGGCAAACGATTCCAGTCACATGAAGCTAAGCATTTCTTCTTCAATAAAGTTGTAAATATATGGAATAAACTGCCCTCCAGTGTAGTAAATTGTAATACAGTACTAATCTTTAAAGGTCGCCTGGATAAATATTTGTCGTCTAACCCCCCCAGCTTACCATGTTTACTCCCGAATAAAACAATTGTATAAATTTTTATTCTATTCTATTCTTTTAGAGCCTGGATCAATTTACTAAATGCAAATATATGCACGGTAATAATGTTTTAAGTTTCTACCCGCAGAGCCCAACTGAGACTACGGGATCACTATATTTACGTGTATCTGTAACTTTTGAATTCCTGCAGAGTCCAACTGACACCACGGGATTATTAGCTATATTCACATGTATCTGTTTCTTTTGAATTCCCGCAGACTCCAACTGAGACCACGGGATTACTGTATTCACGTTGTTATGTCTACAGAGTCTCATCGTCCGCAGACGCCCCGTTAACTCAGTGTACCCATACATAGTGTCATGCGTTATTTATTTATTCAATTTTTCATTGTACTTTACTACTTTCTCTTTCAGGTTATTCATACTGGTAGCTTATAGATAATGTATTATATAATGTAGCTTTTCCTCTTCAGTCTTTCCGATGAAATTTCCATGTCAGTTTCTCCATGCTGCATGGTGGTCTTTCTCACTTTTTCTTGCCAGTTTTGGCTGGAGGGTTTGGAGGCGGGGGGAGCCTTCTTGCTTTACTATCCTTATCCTTCAGCATGTAGAGTTATATCTTGTAGTCATAGTCTACTCTGTAACAAACAGCCTCGAAAGGACCATAAGGTCTGTTGCTGTTTGCTTTCCTTTGTACTCCTTTGTACTCCTTTGTACCGATTAAAAATCCCTATGGGACTCCCTGTGTGTTGATAATCGTAAATATCTATCTTCGAACAGTTTCGAGTTGTAGCCCCCTGAATAACCGCAACCTTGAGATTGACCTTTCAAGGTCACTTAAGGTCAAAGGTCATGGTACCAATTAAAAGTCCAAATGGAACATTCCATACATTGATGATAAAAATAATATCTCTGCAACCAGTTTTGAGGATACCCCAGAATATCCGCGACCTTGATTTTGACCTTTCAGGGTCACTCAAGGTCAAAGGTCTTGGTGCAAAATGAAAGCTCAGATGGGAGTTCCTTATGTTTATGATAGTAAATATCTCTATCTTCAACCGATTTCCAGTTATAGCCCTCCGAACATCTCTGACCTTGATTTTGATCTTTCAGGGTCTCTTGATTACCTCCAAAATTTAATTACTTTCTTTTGGGACCGGTGACCACATATCCTGAAAGTTTCATGTTATTTCATTCACCAGTTTTTCCGTAATATTGCTAACAAAGAAAGAAACAACGAAACCGGACTCCGGTAATCCGGGCAAGGTGATCACGTCTATTACGTTATTGAGCCATGACTTTGACCTTAGGTACAATAAGAACTTAAGTCCTGTCCTGGTTTTATCTGAAGATTATGTGTAACACGTGAATCATTATGAGAGCTCTACTGCGTTTACCTGCTCATGATTGGCTAGCCTGACGTGGTCAAGCTATGTATCTTCTGCTGATGGGAGAATTGTACAAATGAATCGAGGAAATTCACATTCGCGAGAGTTACTGCCTCTGAGAGACAATATTTAATGCAAACGAGTACTTGGTCAGGCAATGATCACCTGGCTGTTCCATCTTACACCATACCACAAAACGTCTGACGTGCCTACTTATTAACTTGGCATGGAAAGAGTAAGCAATATGCATCCAGCTACTAGGGAGATTGGAGGTGGCATGATCCCACTTAATTCAAACAGTTATTGTAAACATTCGGTGTAAGTAGAACAGTGGTAAGGTGGATTAGGCGATTTTGGGAAGAAGGCACAATGGAGAATGGTCATCTATCATGTGGCCCTCATGTCACCACACCACTACAGAACCAGGAAAAAATCACAACAATGGAAGGCAGCATCTGTAAGCAAAGTTAACACCGTAAGAGATTAATTGCATCTAGAATGAAATACACGAAAAAGTTGCGCATAGATTTCGGTCTTTTGGGTTATGTGTTCGACCTTAGCCTGTGGGATTCATTACACAACACTTAATAAACCTTTCAGTTAGCATCATACATTAACTCTTTCCTCATTTGTACAATAGGCGGTGGCTCGATCGGTAGAGAGGTGGCTTGCAGTCCCGACGGACCCTGGTTCGAATCCTCGCTGGGGCAGGGAACAGTTTAAGGATTCGAATTTCATTAAATCAGGCTTTACTGATCTACCAGAAGACCCGCCGACATGTCGTAAAAATACCCCCGCTAATACCAATACACAAGTCCTGTATGAGACAGCCCTAGCATGTATACAATATGGACGGTGGGTGTTAGCGCCGAAGTGGTGACATGTAGAGGTGTATGGTATGTGGGAGGACTGCTGGGCCTTGATAGCAGGCTGTGAAGCCTATGCCCAGAGTCGGACACATTAAAAAAATAAATAAAAAAAAGTTTCGAAAATTTTGCTTGATAATCCTGATAGGTAATGACAATTACAGCCCATAGTTATCAACTGAAAAAGCTAATTTAGAATTTAAATAAATACACATGGTTAACTAGCATCCGGACACTTATTTAGCTAAGTGAATTGCAATTGTTATACCGTAAGGTTCGTTGGTACGTCGAGAACACGCAGCCAGGGTGTTAACCAAAGGCCGCTGAACACTTCAAAGTTTTATTCCTTCCAAGCACAGTTGAGGGATACACTTGCAAAACACTTTTTTTTTCTCTCTCTCTCTCTCTGCACCTCCGTTCTCACTCACTACTAATGCCTCACTGTCTATTCACTTTCTGACTGTCACCCTTTGACCTCCTGACTGACTACCCCATCCTTCACTGACTAACTCTCCTTGTCTGACTCTCAATCACTGTCACTGACTCTTGCAATGTCCATCTGTCACTAGCTAACTGACCCAGTGACTGTTCACTGACTCTCCATTACTGATTCTCACCCTCTGACTGACTCATTCACTAACTGCCAATGGCTCACTGACTCGCTCTCGCGCACAAAACTTACTCTCGTCATTTTAGACTTACCAGGTTACTGACTGGCTGCTGGGCACCAAGTCAATCTGTCTGTAACTGCCTCACTCACTAGTTATCACTGGCTTGCTGATGCACAGCCATGAACAAAACTCATTCTGTCCATTACAGACTCTCTGACGCACAGCCAGCTTGCGGGATGGTTCCTTCAAATACCCTCACCCCTGACTTCACGTACCATTACAGCCCAGAACATTCCAGAGCCAAGGAGAGACATTACATTTTCTCATACATTAATGCGCTTAAATTAACAATACACAATTACAGTAATGACAAGAACTAATTCCTAAGACAAGAGAGGAAAATCAAACAGATATGTCTAAATTTCTAGAATGTCCCTATCATCTTCAGACAGAAATCGCTAATCTAATCCTATGGCACAATACTTAATATCTAGAATGTTCCTCACATCTCCCTATATAAAACATTAATCTAATCCTATGGCAAAACACTTCATTTCTAGAATATTCCTCATCTCCAGACTAATCCCACCAACATAACACAGTGTTTATGACAGTCAAAAGAACAGATGA
>JAGKTI010021501.1:0-15722 GCA_018397915.1 Birgus latro | reverse complement strand
GAAGAGAAGAGGAGGACAGCACAGGGGCCAAACCACCGCAACTCCCCCCGGCCCCTCATGGGGCCCAAGAACCTGGGAATGGCTTTGGTTGCCTGAGCAAGTACCACATCTTTTCAAACATCACACACAACACTGTTTTTTCTAAACAGAGAAATGACTTCCCGGCGGTCATTTCTCGACGACTTCTTCTCGCCAGGGACATTGAGAGCAACCCTGGACCCACCAACAAATACATATGTCCAACATGCTCAAAACCTATCACACTGAGCCAACAGACAAAGGGTTCAATACAGTGCAATTCATGCAACAACTGGACCCATTACACCTGCACAACACTTGCATCCAAAAAACACTACACAAACACCTGGACCTGCTCCTCATGCTCCTTCCCCCCACCCACTAAGCCTCTCACCAACCCTACTCCTACTTCCTCCACATCCCCTCAGCATAACCCACCAATCCTTCCCACACCATCCAACTCCCTAACCCCTTCTATCCCACCACAACCCAATCCACCCCTAACCTTACCTCCATTACAACCTTCTCCTACCCCTTCCCCTCCACCCACACCACCACCTCCCCTCCGTGCTGCAGCACCTAACATACATCGCACACAAAACATAAACATCCTCCAATTAAACATAGATGGCATAAACACAAAAAAACAAGAACTCACACAATTCATCAACCAACACAACAAACTCATTGCCATCTTACAAGAAACAAAACTACGCACAACACAAAAAACACCTACATTTCATAATTTCACCACCATCAGACAAGACCCGGCCGACGGCGGCGGCGGTGGCATCATCACCCTGGTACACAAATCCATCAATTTTTCAGATACCAGAGCACACACAAAGTCACTTCTCCCCCCACATGATACTACAACAGAAACACAGTCAATTAAAATACGCACTGGTAACAAATCACACACAACAATTGCCAACATATACATTCCCCCCAAATCATCCCCCACAGTACCGCACAATTACTCTCCACAAATACACCATATCATTAACATACCCAACATCATCCTGGGTGGTGATTTCAACGCCAAGGCGTCGGCCTGGAATGTCAACAACCCTGACACAGACAGAGGGCTGGCACTACAAACAAACCCAGTCAGATCATCTTTTCATACTCATTAATCCCAATCAGCATAACCATATCCCACACCAAGCCCTCTTCCTCCCATCATCCCCAGACATCACCTTCTGCTTCCCAAACCTCGCCCCCACATCCTGGAGAGTGGTCAGAACCCTAGGCTCAGATCACCTTCCAATCATCATCACTACCAAAACCAGAATCACCCCAGGTGGCCACAGACACACTAATTATAAGAGAGCCAACTGGGAGGCCTTCACAGCTGACACAGAACAACACTTTGAAACATTAAACAGTATGTCCATCACAAACATCAACACCGCTGTGCACACTTTCAATACAATTACACAAAACGCAGACAAAAGACACATCCCTAGAGGCAACAGAAAAAGACACAACCCCAACTTCACACCAGAAAATCAAGGCCTCATCAGACAACAGGACACACTACGACACTCCCCAACACCCCATACACATGACACAGTACAACAAATACAAGAATTCAACACTCAAATACGCAATAGAATACCAGAACAGCAAACAATAAATTGGAATAATTATCTCCAAACACTTGATCACAAAACAAACACCAGCAAACTCTACAAAACACTAAACAGCATCACACTCTCCAACAGCAACAGTACACAATCACATGCTGCCATCACAACAACAGACACCATACCTTCAAACAAACAACAAGCAAACACTCTCATCAATCACTTTTCACACGTCAGCCACCTAAAACCCCATCGTGACGACTGACGTATCATACGACGTAAGAGACAGTTCCCCACAGACTCAAACTTTGCACCTTTCACTTACAACCAAACGAAGCACATCATCAGCAACCTCAAGCACTCATCTGCCTGTGGACCAGACAACATAAGCAACATACACCTTAAACACCTTGGACCACAAGGCATACAAGCACTCACCAACATATCAAACTACAGCTACTCACACAACATAATACCCAACATCTGGAAGCATGGCATTATCATCACTAACCCCAAACCCAACAAAGACCCCATGTTACCTTCCTCACACCGCCCCATCACACTCCTCTGCACCCCCTCCAAAGTCACTGAAAGACTGGTACTACAACTAGTTACACCTCACACACCCCCCTAGCCCCATAAGAACATGGTGTTAGGCCACTACACTCCACAAACACTCTTGTTACAGACTTTACACAGAGAGTTTTTGATGGCATGAATTCAGCTAGGCCACCACACAGAACACTCCTTGTCACACTAGATATTAGTAAAGCTTTTGATTCCATCCCCCACCACAACCTCACAAACATATTCAACACAAACATGCACAATAACACATAAAGATGGCTGGCAAACTACTTAGCAGGCAGATGTGCACATGTAACTTTTGCTGGTCAGTCTTCGAACATCAGAAACTTCACAAATGGCATCCCCCAAGGATCTGTTTTGTCCCCTACACTCTTTAACCTATACATACATGACATACTCACACCCCGCACACCACAGGTACACATAGCTTCCTATGCAGATGACATAACACTTACATGTACACACCAAAATGCAAACACAGCCACACACATCCTCCAACCTTACCTCAACACACTACATGAATTGTTCACTACAACAGACTCAAAATAGCCCCAGTCAAATCTACAGTGACCCTTGTCACAAACTGGACAGCAGAACACAGTCACATCCCACACCTCACCATAAACAACACTCCCCTACCACACACACACACACACACACACACACAAAATCCTTGGTGTAACATACAATACATCACTGTCATTTAAACACATCACAAACATCAAAAATAAAGTAACACCTAGACTCAATGCCCTGAGGTCACTTGCCCATAAGACATTTGGACACAACAAAGAAACCACCACCACAGTATACAAACAATATATACATTCAGTGATGAATTATGCAAGCCCTGCTTGGGCTCCTAACCTCACTAAAACATACTCTTCAGACCATACAAAACAAGGCCCTAAAAATAATCACAGGCTGCACAGCTACTACACCTACAGACCACCTACACCAAGATATCAAAGTCCTCAAAGACAAGGATCATCTAGACATGAAAGGCACACAAATTCTTGCTGCAGCCTTTACAAACCCAAAACATCCACTACACTACATGGCAGAACATCCACACACACCAAGGAACATCAAAACAACACCCAGCACATGATATCATACACAAATACGGTCATCTCTTCCCCCCGCCCGCCTCAGACCAGCTTCCAGAAGCATACACATGCTCAAATCACTCGCCACTCCATTGAGTCACTTAAAGACAACACACAGCTGCATGCACAGCCTCCTGATATCCATCCTTCTGAATCCTATCTCCCTCGTGAGGACAGGGTCCACCTGGCCAGGCTGAAATGTGGGCATCATCTAGCCCTCTTAAGTTATCAGAAGAGGCTCGATGACTCTGTCGCCGACGCCTGTCCAGGATGTAACACAGCACCCCATACAATTAAGCACATTATGGAAGACTGCACTGCACACAATCACCAATGCCAACAACACAACATATACTCCTCGAGGGCTCTGTGGGAAAGCCTGGTCTCGGCCGTGGCCTTCCTTAGGGATTCGGGGCTGTTCGGCCAGACTGCCTGGGGAACAACTACTACTACAGTGCTTCCTCCAATTTTGCGAGAATATTGTCGACAAAAAACCTCGCAAAATCGAAATTCGCAAAGTTTAAACAATTAAATATACGCAATAGGGGTAAATTGGTCAACATCACCCCAAGGTAAGCACTTTTTCCCACTCCTTCTCTCGACTCTACCTCTTAATTTTATGAAGATAAATGAAACAAACATGGACTGATGTATTGTACAGTAATATTATTATGAAAACATCATAGGTAAGAAACATAAAAAAGAAAAAATTCATATTTACACTGATGTGAAGACTGGCGTGGTGTACGGGACTGGTGGCAGGGCAAGGCTTGGGTGCGACTACTGTGGTGTAAACAAACGTGGGGGGCGGCAGAACACCGAACTAGGAGGCACAGTACGCCCAGCGAACCACGACGTCACTACTCCGCGTGGCAAAGTAGTGCGGGAAGATGACTTTCCCACCACTCGACCTCGCAAAGTGTGTGATCGCTCGCAAAGTTCATAAATGTTAAAAAATAAATGACTTGGAACTACCTCGCATGAAATTGGTGATTCGCAAAGTTAAAGTTCGCAAAGTTGAAGGATGTACTGTACTACTACTACATGTCACCACCTCGGCGCTAACACCCATCGTCCATATTGAATACATGCCAGGGCTCTCATATGGGACTGGTGTATTGGTATTAGCGGGGGTATTTTTACTACTTGTCAGTGGGTCTTCTGGTAGATCAGTAAAGCCCGATTTAATGAAATTCAAATCCTTAAACTGTTCCCTGTCCCAGAAGGGATTTGAACCTGGTAAGTCCATATACATGTTCAAGCAGACTCCCTAGAAACCCTATAGATATTAAGAGATGCAACAATACTGCTAGTGGTAGATGGGGGCACTCACCATCCACTCACTTGATGTAGTGCTAATCTTGGGTGAATGCCCTTTCTTCTCTTCCTTCCTTCCTTTTCTGTCTTACCTTCCTTCATTCTTTCCTCTCTTCCTTCCTTCCTCTTCTGTCTTTCTTTCCTTCATTCTTTCCTCTTCCTTTTGTCAATGGGTGACTCTACACAGGGTGACAAGCATAATGGTTTTCTGTACACCAGGAAACCATTTATTATGCTGGGTGGTAACCATATAACCAAATTATGGCATCTGGTGGTTTAGTAGGTAATTTGGCCCTCCAATCGGATTGAGCCTGTGCAAGTTTATATCCATGGGATGGTTGAGGTTTATTGCTCATTTAATGCCACTCAGGGATGAGTGAGGCTGGTCACTCTCCTCTTAAATGTAAGGACCAACTTGCCTAGTCCCGAGCTCCTATGCTCCTCAGGCGGCAACACAGGATTAGATGATGATGATGATGATGATGGTGATGATAACAATGCTGCTGATTTCTGATTGGCTGTTGAACTGAATGACATGATGCATCTCACCTGCCACCCATCATGGACAGTTTACTCCATATTAAGTTGTTATTGTTGAATTAATTCAAATCTGATTTAGAAATTGTAGTACTTATGATGGATTTTTTATCCAAATGTAAAAACTTTGTAACTTATGTAATACAACTTATATTTTACAACCTTTTGTCCATAAATTCCTCAGGATTTACTGAGCTGATATGGTGAATGCTGAACCAGTTTTCCACTCCTCCTCCTCTTCAGTACCAATTAGCAGACAAATAATAATTGACAGTCTCAAACGTAAGTTACAAGCTTACAGGAAAATAATGGAAACTTCCTTGCTGGATTCTTGTGCTCCCAGCCATCACTTAATATTTATTTGCTGTCTTACTGTCCTTGATGACATATTATTATTTATTCCCAAGCTATTTGCATACTAGATTTTGTGTGTGTGTCTGGTGATGAATCAGCATGCAAGGTAGATCAGTGAAATTTGAGATGGAGCAAGCAGTCAAATGCGGAATGTCCGAGTAAATTAACCCCTTAACCACAGGTCGTCACTTTCGTGACGGTCGGGTGCAATGGATCATACCGAGGGGCGTCACTTGAGTGACTCTGATATTTTTAGTTCCCCGGGCTTTCAGGTGGTGACTTGTATTATCTATCAGCACTGCCAATGTCCAACAATAGTCAGAGTTGCTAATGTCATCAGTACTCCCATCCATTGTTGACAATTTAGCCATTTTCCCCCATTCTAGGCTCCCCTCCCTACCTCCCCTCCATTACCCTCTCGTGTTGTCTGCTCAGCTGCTCTGCACTAAGTAAATCTTCCCCGGATTTTTCCACTGTTTTCATCCATTGAAATGAGACCTATGCCAAATTCTTATACAAAATAATATATATATATAAAAAATAAGGTAATTGATAGTGCCATACACCTGGAATTGGCTAATTATCACTTGCCAACATCCAACCTGCACTCGTTTGCTAATTTCCCCTGCTTTTTTTTCTCGTGAAATATGCCCTATGAGCTACTCTCGTAATATAAATGTATATAAGAAAGGAAGGGAGAAGCCTGAGTGATATTTATATTCACCTGGAACTACCTAATCTATTATGTATTGTCTAGATTTCCTACAACTTATTTCTTAGCATATACATTAGCAGCTGACATTTTCAACTCTTGGCTACCGAGATACAGTCAGTTCGCTCAGTTCTCTCTCGTCCTTCACGGTGAAATGACGCTTCTCCATTTCTGCCATTTTTGCGCCTATTATAAAAGGCCCTGTGGCCTCTACCCCTACTAAACATCATGTGGGAAGCGGTAAAGGACTGTAGATATATATAAGTGTAATAAAGTACTAGAAATAATAAAGTGTGAGTGTGTATATGAGTAAGAAATGACAGAATACCAGCGGCAAATTAGCACGAGTGGGAGGCTCGTACGCGCTCGTATTTTACATTGCTTTCACAGTGTTTTTTTTTTTTTTTAGTATGGATTCCAAACTACTTGGAAATCATTGAATAGTGTTTCTAGTGATAATATCTGGCAGTGGTATTCAGATTAGGGGATGTCGGGAAGTGTAAAGTGGAGACTTAGTTACCCAACTTCAGAAGTCTCCACAAGTCCTATGGTAGTCGACGAGTGCTAAAAAAACATCCCAGGAGAAAGCTGAAGGTATGTGCCATATGCATATGTAATTATAATATTCTAGGACTAATAACTAATTTTTGGCTAATATTTTTAAAAAGTCAGTCGGAGTGCGAATATCCCAGCGGGAATGGCATGGCGTGCCTCCGACAACCCCACGGTGTAGGGGTTAAGCTTCCACCACAGTGGAATATACTTGCCAGATCACTATAATGACTTAGCTATTGAATTCTGAATTAATTTTATTTTACCCAGACTTTACCAACAGGTATATGTTTAATAATCTGCATATGGATATTTAAAAAAAAAAAAAAGGGGGGGATTTTGTTCTAGAAATAGTGAAAACAGGAAAAACAGTAACTGCACATTCCATTCTGATATAAAGTCAAAACACTGTATAGCCCTTAAATATATGTTTTTATAATCAATATGAACAGATTTCAGAGAGTAAGGATGTAAATGATTAGGATAATGTCAAGTTATTCGTTACTCTAGTGACATCTCTCATTTGTGGAACTGATCCCACACCCACAAGGGACTCAAAACAGACTCATCATGTCTCTTTATATCCATAGGGATTCTAAGGCTCCTTTCATCACCCTATAATTCAAGAAGGGTATATCTGCTGTATAAACCAGTCTATTCACCTATGAAACTGTCAAATTAGAGTGTTCCCTACTGAAGTTGGGTCACTGGAGTAGCTTTTTTCTGGCTGTCCAGAACCCTCCCTCTGTCTTCTCAGCTACTGAGTGACCACCTTTTGTATGACATTCACCATGTCACACACGTACAAGCCAATTATTACTAATACAAATTTGACTTACACGTTTCTCCACTAGGGCGGGTCAAAAAATTTAAAAATCAATGAAACATGGCTATTTTGATGACCTATAGCATGCTTTCAAGTGAACTAATTGTATTTTTTAATATAAGTCAGTGGTACTCCAGCAACTTTCAATTTAGTTTTTATGGCACTGACGCTCCAAGCATTCAGTGATTACCAGTGATTGGCAACTCTGTAATGATAACCTATTGTTTTGCATTTCTGTTACCAACTACACGAATTGGTACTGATTTACAGTTTTGAATTTTGTATGAGTTTGTGTATTTTACTGGAATCATGGCCAGTTGCAGCACACGAGAAAGCACAAAAAACTCTGTTTTCGGCTCATCACGCAGTCTTCAGGTAAATCAGTTCCCCACTAGCTGTGATGCCATAAGCGCATATTTGGAACATAAATCCACAAATCCGTCACTAAGCACCCAAGCCTATGCAGAAACTGTTGCACTTGAAGTAGCAGGAATTTACAAAAAAGCTTCCATCTCAACTATTGATTATGCCAGTGTTGTTATTTGTGTGAAGCGCATGATGGCAAAGGCACAGGAACTTAGGAAAAATTCAGGGAGCAAAAGGACTTCCAACACCTACACAGAGAAACTCACCAACTTTGACACCTTATTTGACATTAGTCATTGCAAATGTTTCAAAAACTTCAATGCACGTGAGAGGTCTGAGTGTCAATGCACTAGAGCAGACAAGATATCACCTGAGGAGTGGCCTTTCTGGGTTGACCAAAATACAGTAGAACCTCGATTATCTGCAAGCCAGTCAACCGGAACTGGCACTAAACTGGACAATTTAAAGAAAATTTCCAAAATTGATCAACCGGGGAAAATCCAGGACCTAACCGGCATTTCAAATTTACAGCACAACCATCCCACCCGAATGTTTACATTCCTTCGCCACCGAGCGCATCACCGCAGTCCCCACCATTGTTTGGAGGTTTAACAGTGTAAACACAGCAACACACCACTGTTTTATCACAAATTTCCATAATATTTGGTGGAATATCAACCATGGCTCCTGGCTGTTCGTGGAAAGATGCTGATGAATCATTTCGAAAGATCATCTGATTCATGGAGAGAAATCCAGCCTACACAGCTAATCAACTGCTTCATTTTCGTAGCTATTAAAATTATTGCTGACATGTAGCAATCAAACAGTCAGACATCAGGGACTCTTTCGCGAGGGGTAAACATGCAAAAACAGCAAACATTTCGCTCGTATCCTCCAGCCCATTTGTGGGGTTCCCAGATCGTGATGCATCAACGTCCACACTAGCAAGTACTCCAGCAAAAACAGCTGCTCCACCAGTCTCCCCCATCAAGCCTGTTCCACCCCCAGCCAGCCTATCCACTCACGACTCACGTCGATGAGCCTGCATCACCCACAACTCTGTGGTTTCAAGACAATTCACTATCAAGTCAATTTACCGTCGGACAATTCACCGTCAAAACATGGATTCGCACCCTGGATGATTCTCCGTCATTCTATAAATACATATTATTAATTAATCAATACAGTACTTTAATAACTATATTTCAGGGGGATCCATCAAAGTCTATGTTCAATAGCGTAGGCTTTGGATATTATTTATTAGTTGCATCTTTAGTCAATAATTGTTTCTTCCTTGCGTAGTTGCCTGTAAATTATATTCAAGCATCACCCATTTGTGACAGCGAGTTTGACTTGACAGCGAATTGTCCTGAAACCATCAGTCCTTGATGAAGACTTCTTTATAGCTTTTTTTCCTTTATTGTTGATGGCTAATGGCTTTCAAAAATAGTTTCACACTGCATTTTTTTTTTTTATGTGCGCCAAAAGTTATTCCTGGCGAAACATGTGTGATGCTAGACGGCCATCATTCACGTGTTGTTTAGGTCAAAAGCTTGACTGGTAATGAGGACTTTCAAGAGGCTTACTGGCAATCCTTGGCGATTAAAATCTTCAAGGGGAGTATTAGGGGGCAAAACTAATCGGTTGGGTTAGATTAGAATGCAGCATGCAGTGATGTGTCCAGTCGGTGTGATCGTATGTAAACACATGTCTTGAATATCATAAGACAGACATTTATAAATATCCTTAACTGTATTTTTAATGAAAAATATGAGGCTCATAGAACCTAACCCCCTATTTTACATGTATATATATGTCACATTTTAGCTAACTGTGTAGTAAGGATAAATACAATTTCAGTTAAATACACTGAAAGCATGAGGCCTATTTTATGGCCCTGCGACCCATCAAAATTCCCCTAGTTTGAGAATCACTGCTGTAAGAGAACAGGAAATGGGTGTTAATCGATTTTCCGGCACTTTGAATTCCCCGTGGCTCCCGGAAAATTGAGGTTCTACTGCAGTTGCAGCAAAAATGAACGTTGGTGGAATAGACTGAAAGAAGACAGCACAAAATAAGTGTGTATCAAACAGAGTGATGATAAGGAAGGTCTATGAAGAGTCCACTATAGACACTAAGCAAAATAATGACGATATAACGACAGCATGTATTGATGAAAGTGATGCCTGTGGAAGGTATTAAGAATATATGGAGAAGATGGGAAATTGTTAAAATCAGTGAAGTGTATGTAAGAAGGCACTAAGGCCGCAGTGCATGCAGATGGCAAAATGAGTGAATTTTTTTATTTGAAGGTTGGATTGAAACAAGGATGTGTCGTCTCCATGGTTGTTCAATCTGTATATGGATGGGGTTATAAAAGAGATACAAGGTCGGGCAGTGGATGTTGGAACAGCCCTAGTGAGAGAGGGCAGTGTTTGGAAAGTGAATTTTTTCATTTGAAGGTTGGATTGAAACAAGGATGTGTCATGTCTCCATGGTTGTTCAATCTGTATATGGATGGGGTTATAAAAGAGATACAAGGTCAGGCAGTGGATACTGGAGCAGCCCTAGTGAGAGAGGGCAGTGTTTGGAGACTCCCTGTACTGTTGTTTGCAAATGATACTGTGTTGTTGAGTGAAGACAAAGGGGAGCTGCAATGCTTGGTGGATGAGTTTAGGAGAGTGTGTAAGAAGCAGAATCTACAGGTGAATGTAAGGAAGAGTAAAGAATGGTCTTCGAGAGAAGTGAAATCAGTGAATGTACAGTGAGATTGGATGGGGAGGATATGGAGAATGTGAGTGCATTTAAGTACTTGGATAGGGTGATGAGTTAGGATGGAAGTCTGGAGGGTGAAGTGCTCAAAAGGGTGCAGCAGGGAAGGAAGGTTGCTGGTTCCTTGAAAGCAATGATAAGAAACAGGGAAGTGAGCATGGAAGTGAAAAAGTTGCTACATGACAGTATTGTGATACCAACTCTAACATATGGAAGTGAAGCTTGGACCCTGTTGGAGGGACAGAAGTCAAGAGTGAGAGCATTGGAAATGAGTTATATGAGAGGAGCATGTGGAGTCACATGGAGAGACAGACTAACAAAAGAGGAAGTGAAGGAATGTTGTGGTGTGGATATGGATGTGATAAGAAACGTTAGGAGAAACATGTTAAGGTGGTTTGGGCATGTGGAGAGGATGGAGAGTGAGAGACTGATGAGGATGGTGTATGTGAGTGAGGTGAAGGGGGGGAGAGGGAGGGGGAGGCTGAGGATGAGATGGAGGGATGGAGTGGAGAGGTATAAGAGAGATGGGGGGTGTGAACTGGGAGCAGGGCAGCGAAATGGCGGGGGACAAAGTGACATGGAGGCAATTTGTTTGTGGCCACCCCATGTGGAATTGAGGCATCCTGCAAGAGATAGAAAGATAGATGCCTGTGATGAACAATTATGTTGATGATGATACTGCAGAAGTAGATGGAAGCAAACAGTCAGAACAGTATAAGAACAGAGTCGTCTATCCTAAGCTGAGTCGTGCAGTTAACCCCTAAACCACGGGGTTGTGTGAGGCGATCCTGGCACTTCCAGCCAGTGGCAATTTGCACTCTGACTTATTTTTATAAAATATAGGCTCAAACTAGCCTGAGTGATATAAATAGCACTCAGGACTCTCCTACATTTTTTCATATATATTTATATTTTGAAGGCCCCGGCTAATTAAAAAGAAAACAGAGGCACCCAACTGACGGCCCACGGCTCGAGCCATCACCACCGAGCGTCACGAAAGTGACAGCCCGCATTTAAGTGGTTAATCAATGTCAATTAAGCAACAGAGACATATACTCCATTGCGAATGCAGCACTGAAAGATATGAATATTCTTTGTGAAGAAAATAAAGCTGATCCCAATAAACTCTGCCGTCAGAGAAAATACTGGAGAGATGTCACATTGCAACAGCAGAAAAATGACGATGGAGATTTTTTGCAATGGTTTCAATGGAAAAATTAATCAGACGCTCAAGAAAACACCAGATGGTCAGAGAATCGGGAAGGAAAATCACTACTCAGTAGCTGCATTTCCTGATGCTGTTTACATCAACCACATTTCTCCCGAAAGTGGATAAGCAGCAGATATTGCCAAGGGAGTCATGTCTGTCAATTGAGAAACAGATTCAACAGATTCGTTAAGCTATCGTCTGTGATAGGAAAAATGTCAATAATGGAGAGAAATGAAGTGATCCGTGAGCTCAAAACACAGCTTGGCAGACCACTACAGTGGCTTGCTTGTTTGTTGCATCTTGTAATAATTTTCCGAAGGTATTTTGAGGCAGTTGAGAGTTCGACAACAGATTAACAAGGCTGCAGAGGAGAAGTAGGTCAATAGATTGAATATGACCCAAAAGATCTTCCAGTTGCTGGTTATGGACATGTTGCTGAAAAAACCTGCATTTTACCAGAAGGAGTTGTAAGTGATCTCAGCAAAGATCAGAGCTACCTGTACCATGCATGTTTGGCAGTGCAACTGCCAAGTGAAGATACTAATGAAGGTGTGGGACCATCTGCACAACCAGGACCACTAAATCATGCCAGGTGGCTTACAAAAGCTAATCGCGTACTGCAACTTTACATGTCAAAGAAGCAACCATCACTAACCCTAAAATGTCTCGTTTCATTCATTGTGAACTACTATGCTCCTGTGTGGTTCAGAATGAAAGCCAACAGCTCGTGTCAGGATGGAGCCAAAAATTTCTTCATCATGGTGAAGCTCCTTCAAAAGATGCCACTGGAAGACCAGACAATCATTCACTCTGTGCTTGCCAATAACAGCTACTTCTGTCACCCAGAGTACATCCTGGTGTTGGCTGTTGCTGATGAAGATGTTGGCATACGCTCGATGGCGATCAAGTTGATGAAACAAGCACAGATGAATGAGAATGATGACCAAGCCTCAGTTAGAATATTTGAAAAATCGGCACTGAAGATAAACTTCGATGCCAAGAAGTACACTGAGCTGGTAGAGCTTTCTTCTGCCACAGTTCCTCCACTGCCGAAGAACAGACTGGACCAAATGGACAAAAGCCAACACATCAAACTGGACGTGTACCCTTGCCATTCCCAAGGGGTGGAATGCTGCATCAAGGACGTCACATCCACCACAAGTAAAGTATTTGGGCATGAATCACGTCACGGTATGCTTGTCCAATGTAAGCGATCTCGCATATTGTTCCTGAAGCATGAAAGTAAACAAGACTTTTGATGTGGTCAACTCTTCATGCCATTTCCACTGTTCTTTTTCTTTTTCATGAAATAATGCCTTTCATATGATTTGAATACATTTATTTCAACTGTTACTTTTACTTTTAAAGTTGAAATTTAACACAGAAATTGCATTATAGTTCATCCGAAAAAATAGCATGTGTTTCTAAGATTTTTGAGAAATATCTCTATTTTTAAATCCAAGTTGCTGGAATGGGCACATATATATCAAAACATTTTTTTCATATCATTATTGTCACTGTAAAGGAGCACCATTCTGACTGTGTTTCAACCTGGAAACCCTAAATTGGTTCCTTTTCAACTCACCCTATTCCCCACTTCCTCAGTGGCACATGAACATAAACCATAATGCAGTAAACTTAGAGGCAATGTATGCATGCACAACTGGGTGGAAAATTAAAATTAAAACTTTCAATTTAGCTTATACTATTCCCCTCTATCACCTAAGGCTGCAGTTCAGTCGAGTGTGTTGAAATGTTTTACCATGCCAAAGAAATACTTTTTGTGTTTTTGTCACCCAAAATGAACAGCACAGAATACAGCAGTGACAGTTAAATGCCAGAGGCTGGCACTAATTGCTGTCATAAGAGGAAATGAGACCAAAGGAATTTTCTATCACATGGTGTGAATTATTTCCAGACCAAAATTTTATACTCCATTACTGATCATCCAAACTGGCTTTAAAATTTGCACACAATCTGCCATGCATGGTGGCATTCATCCTGCCAAATCACATCAAGATAAATCTGTACGATTAGTCACCTATATCTGAAGGGGAGGAAAGAAGGGGAGGGGGGGAAGGAAGGGGGGATTTGTGGGTGATGAATAACTATTTTTGTTGTGACTGACATTGATAACTGATGTTAAGGTGTGGAAACTATTTTCCCCCAGATCGAGCGATCTTGTGTTTAGTGGTAAAATGTGCAAGACTGATTAGTCGTCCCTGTTGAAGGGAAAGGAAAATTCCAGAGAACAATTATTGCTGGTTCAAGCGGTTCATTAAGCCAAGGATCTGCTTCAGTTTCTCATTAATAATCCTTATTATTAATGTTAAATGCCATTGTCTTTAACCTTTATGGATAACTATAATGTAAATACATGAACAAATACTTAGGTTAGGTTTATTCCACTGTATCCAACTACGCATGCTCAATGTGCCAGCGTGGAAAATGGAGGAGGGTATTATACCTTAATGTACATAAAATGAATATTTGCTCTTATCTTTATTTGAAAATAAGATTGATTAGTTAAGTTGGACCTTCCTTGTAAATTTTATGAAGTAATTCACTGTACAGGTATTTAAGTACAGGTAACTGTAATTAAATAATATTTGGCATCTCTGAATCCAATGAGAGAGACAGATGCGCCATTTCTCACTTCAGTTCCTTATGCTTGTTTAAGTTGCACCAGGAGGCTTGGATAAACCCTCACAAACCTAACTACGACCATTAGCCTATCGTCATCTGTCATTCCAGCACCATCTAGCTAAGTTTTCATAGGGATCTGGCCAAATTGAGAGGAACTAGCTAGGATATGAGGAGAAAGGATAGGTAAGTTAAGGTCAGTTATAGCCATTCATCTATAGAGCCTTCTATTTGTTAGTTTAATGTGGTGTTGACAGGAAAATTGTTTCAAACTGAATCTATTATATTTTTTGATAATGAGATTTTTTTTGGCCAGTTTCAGGTTATACCTATCCTTCATTTCTGAGATATAATTACTTAAATCTTTAAACTTAATTTTCTCAAAACTTACATATTGGATATATGCCCCTTCTATTGCTGGCACCTCATATAAGGTCTGTTGGGAGTGTTTCCCACAAAATTATACAGTACATCCAAACATAAATGTATTCCTCTTAAGGAGTCTCCATACTGCAGGTGGTCATGATACTGCTGGTTTTCTATTAAACAGTAACTAAACCAAGTGCCAAAACTAGTTAATTACCACCAGATGTTGGTAATTATTTAAAAAAAAGAAAAAAAGCTGAAATGTATATTTGGATTTGCAACAATGCTAGAGTCTCAGTTTGGACTACTGGTATGTATTTATTGCTGAATGTTTCCTGGATAAGAGCGATGACTGTGTGGGTAATTATTTCACCAAGCTTGTAGCTATATTTTGCTTTCATGAAAGTACCTCCCAAGTTTGATAGTAATCACTCATCCACTACACTACCTAATTAAAATGTTATGGAGTTAAGTAACAGTTTTCCAACTGAGGAATGACGAGGTAAGCATTGTAGCTTAAGTAAATACCTCACATTTCAACTGATAAATAAAAAAATATATGTAAACAAATCTACAAAATATTTCCATCACAAAAACTACAAATATCTTCCAGCCTTGCCCAGAGTAAGACAGTCATGAGTCTGACTAAATTCATCCAAGTTAATGAAGCCTCAATTTTAAAGCCTAAAAATTTATACAGTATACAGCAAAATGTTGTACACATAAAAGTATTACCCTCCATTAAATTTCTTTTTTGGGGATG
>JAGKTI010021500.1:0-15722 GCA_018397915.1 Birgus latro | reverse complement strand
GAGATATTCCATCCATCACCATTCATTACCATCGCCATTCCCCTCTCTATTACTCGAGTTTTTACTTTTCTCATCACCCCAAGCATATACTGTATATACTGTATATATAGCCTATATACTGAACAACCATGGGGACATCACACAACTTTGTCGCACCCCCAAAATGATCGTGAATCATTCGCTTAGATGCTCATTTACCCTCACACATGCTTCACTATCATCATAAAAACTCTTAAAGGCACCTAACAGCTTGCCATCTACACCGTACATGCGAAAAACCTTCCACAGTCCTTCTCAGTCTACTTTGTCGTATGCTTTTTCCAGATCCATGAATGCCATAAACACCTCATAATCCTTCTTACAAGTCTTCTCCACTATCTGTCTTACTGCAAATATTTGATCCACACATCCTCTGCCACTCCCAAAGTCATCCTGTTCGTCACTCACTAGGACTTCTGATATCTCTCCTACTTTCTGTATAATAATTCTTCCATATACCTTCCCTACACTCAATAAACTTAGGCCACGATTATTCTTGCACTCACTTCGCTCACATGTGCTTCTATACAGGGGTGCAGTCACAGCATTTTTCCACTCTGCTGGCAGTTTCACTCATCCATACCTTCTTACATATCTCCAACAAGCACTTCATTCCGCTCTTTCCATTACACTTAATCATCTCAGCTTACATCTCATCAACCCCAGCTGCTTTCCCATTTTTCAGCCGCTTCACACCACTTTTCACCTATGCGAGTGTCACGTTTCCTGGAACTGCATTGCTTCTCTGCTCACCCCCAAAACCAATCATATTTACAGTGGCGCTGCTATCTCTATTCCCATTCATCAGGCTTTCAAAATATTCTTTCCATCTGATCCTTACTTCATCTCCATGGGTTAATAATTATCTACCACCTACATCTTTCACACTTTCACATTTCTTTCCGCTTTCACTTCTACATTTCCGTACCTCTTTCCAGAATAACTTCCTATTTTCAGAGTAGTTTGCATTCATTTTTCTTCCTAGATCATCATTTACCTCCTTTTTTCCTCTTCACTAGTCTCTTTACATGCTTCTTGCTCTCACTATATTCAGGTCTTATTTCAGCTGATCCCCTGTTCTGGAACTACTATACCCACTTCTTCCTCTTTTCTTCCACTGCCATCTTAACCTCTTCATCCCACCATGCCATACCTTTCTTCCTTGATGCCACTCTTCCCACACCACACATCGCTTTAGCATTCCTGTCTAAGCAGTCCCTATATGCATTCCATAGGCTGTCCAGATCCATTTCATTCCAATTCACTGATTCTAACTTCTCCCCTACTTTGGTCCTGCATTCATCTGCCTTTTTTTTTTAGCCTCAGCTTCTCGACTTTAAGTCTTTCTCACTGACTGCTTCTCTCTCTCCTGTTCCACCTCACCCCTCTCAGCTTGATCTTGCATACCACAAGCATATGATCTGACAGACCTCCAGATCGTCCTCTCACCGGCCTCGTATCAGCAACCATTCCCATCGTCGACCCCTCTATGAGCCCGTAATCAATCAGGCTTCAACACAATCCCTGGTCCTTTTTCACCAGGTAAATTTATTTGCATCCTTGTGTTTGAAATAAGAGTTACAAATGCACAACCTCCTCTCCTTACACATATCCTTCAGTCGCTTCTCATAATCATTTTCTCCTGGTACTCCATTACAACCCATCATGTTATCCTCTGGACCAGTGCCTGCTCTTCCATTCATGTCGCCCATTACAATCAATTTGTAGCTCTTGGGCATTTCTCCTACTGCTTCATCCAGCTTATCTCTAAACCTGTCTTTCACTCTCTCACTCCTGTCATCACACGGTGCATACGCTACGATCACAGCCACTTTCACCTTCTCAAACTTCATCTTGACATACATACATCTGGAGCTGACACATTCGTAATCTCTCATTCCACTCTGCCACACCTCATTCATCAACAAAGCCACTCCTTCCTTGCATCTACCTCGCCCATTCATGCCCGATGTTACACATTTCACACCCTCCCGCTCCTCCACTGCACACCCTTTCATCTTTGTTTCACATAATGCGATCACGGCATATCTCGTACGCTTGAACACATTCACCACTTTCACTCTCTTGCTCTCCTCATTCACACTTCTTACATTCCACATGGCCATGCGAATCTGCACATTTGGTTGGGGCCCTGGGCAGGTATTGGGCCCTCCGAGGCTCTCTGAAACGACTGCCATAATTAACTGATTTTAGACAGGAGAATCTGGGGGACACTTAACCCTGTCAAAAATAGCAGTTATATGGTTACCACCCAGCATAGTAAATGGTTTCGGGGGTACAGGAAACCATTTGGTCTGTCACTCAGCACAGAGACCATAAGGCATCCCTACATTGAGTGAGTGGACGATGGGCACCCTTATCCACCTCTGGGCGCCTCCAGATGATGATAATAATAATAATGATGATAATGATGTTAATAATGATAATAATGGTGATGATAATAATAATAATAATAATTAGATGAATAGTGTAAGGAAAAACACCAGTAAAAGAAGAGTAATGAGGAAAACGGGAAGAGTTGGGGAGAAGAACAGTAAACTGTAAAATAATGAGGAGGAAGATGGTAATGATAAACAGCAAAACTAACACTAATTGTAAAAGCAAAGATGTCTGTGTGTGGCGACTGATGTGTTGGACGTGATGTGGAGAGAGAGAGAGAGAGAGAGAGAGAGAGAGAGAGAGAGAGAGTAGGGCAAGAAGTTCCTGGGAGACTAGTGTGGATTGGGAAAAGTATGGTCTGGTTCCGCCGCCCCGCACACCACTGGCAAGATTTATGAGACACCTCAGGCTCCAGCTGTGACTGCTTTCCCACAACCCTGCGGGTAAAATGTTTGGTGTGGAATTCGATACAGCAATGGTGGACCTTTCAACATTTTCTTATAAAACATCGTACATTTCCTAATTTTCCTTCGCTGAGTTGTAGGTTCGTACTACCATGCACAAAATGGGATGCACACATAGTACAAAATGGGACCCACACATCGTAGGTGTGGAAAATTGCATGTGGTAATTGTGGTAGTGGAGAGCAACTACTTTCTGTATTCTTGTAGTTTATCTACACTGAATTCCAAGCCCAATGTCCCTCTTGGATAAACGTTGAAACGGCCCTAGTTGTTTTTCTAAACTTTCCATCTGTCTCATATTCAGGACACTTTTAGTATTTTTATTCGTATTAACTCTGGGCAATTAGACTCAGGAAGTGAGTCATTAGACTCTGAAAATGTTAACCCTCTCACAGAAAATGTTAACCCTCTCACAGAAAATGTTAACCCTCTCACAGAATATGATGCTTCAGCAGCGCATATATCTTCAGGGTCTATTTTCCAGCTATTCATATGGTGTCACAAACAAATAAGCAAAAAAAAAAAAAGTTAAAGTTTTCTGTCATTTATGTTTCACTCTTAAGCACATTGTGGGGGTCAAGCGTCGCAAAAAGAACGTGTCGCTAACCCGACTTCAGGGGTCCGCTACGTGAGGTGCATGAGTGCAATACCAGTAGCGGTGCATTTGGCCTTACCAGTCGTAAACGAAGAACTGAAACAATCGAGGAAAAAAAAAAAGAGCAAAAACCTGATCAGCTATTTCAAACTGTGAACACCAAGTAAACCATAAACCACACAGGTGTTCTGTTCTAACACAGTTCCATGTTATATTAATGTTCTTGGATCGATAATTATGCAAATATTTACAAAGTTCATGCGGAATTCTTGTTTACATTACTTGGAGAATTTCTTAACTACATTTACTGTGATGATGATGATGATGATGATTATTATTATTATCATTATTATTATTAGTAGTAGTAGTATTGTTATTGTGAGAGTAGTAGTAGCAGTAGTAGTAGTAGTAGTAATAATAATAATAATAAAAATAATAATAATAATAATGATAATAAAAATTATTATAATTGTTATTATTATTATTAACAGCAAGAGCAGCAGTAGCAGCAATAACCGCAGGCAAGCAATCGGGGCAAATCCGTGTAGTGAACTGAAACGCCTCACTACAGCAAGGCGTGAGGAAGAGTTTGGAGCTCTGGTTCCTGGACAGATGCCGTATATACGTCTGTCCGCCCGGTTAACAGTGTAGGCTCCACAACACCTCTATATGACTAGCACTCAGAATTGGAAATTGTTTCGTGGGTTACAGGAAAACATTAGACATGTCTCTGAGTGTAGAGTCACCTAAACATGGAGTAGGCAACACTACTGTATATCAAGTTAATGGATGGTGGTCGCCAACACAAAACTTAAGCAAATATATATACTAAGTATTAGGATTTATTTAACCATGCTTATTTTAGTATATACTGAGTGCAAGACAACAATAATCGGGTGTTCACACTCACTTACTAACAACTATGGACATAGTCACATTAAGGTATGTAGCTGTCTTGAAAAAATTTCGAATTACGAAAATGAACGCGGGCCCCCCGAGTCACATAGACAAATGTTGGATCAATGGTAATTTTTTTTTTTATCTTACTCATTTACTTACATATTTACTTTAAATTCAAACCAATGTTCGAAACCTAATGAAATTCTGCCTTTAAACACGTCTTAAACTGTGTTGGCTTTGATGTTGTTCTTTATTCAGAGTGCAGAGTAGCCAAAGTCTCGTCCTGTAATATATTTTTGAGTTTATAATGCAGATCAAACTTTTAGGGGTCCAGCAATGTAAGGTGTCTGCGGAGAGAAATCAGCGTAGATCGAAAAAGTTCAGAAGACATTAAAACATGTGTATAAGCCTCCCTTACAATATAAGGTAATTCTGAGGGTAAATACCACAAGCTTCGTATGACTCGCTCGCACCTGAATAAACACGTCTAGCGTTGGCTGGAAAACATAACTAAAATTAAGGTGATCACAACTGGGACTATTCTAGTATTCTCTTCCTGCTTTGCCATGTTCCTGTATTAATTTGAGAGTAAGTCATAAGAACTGGAGTGCTAACTTTTCTTGGTAGTATAAATAATGGAGTGTTTTAGCTCTTTTTCGTACAAACTGCATGTAACAGCAAAGTCATATATTCCAGCTGCCGTGTCGCGTCCTGTAAAGACCATTCTCCCAATATTAAGACATTCCTGTCCACCGTTCGCACATTCTGGCCCGGTCGGCGGGAGGGAACTCATAAAATACCCCAGTATTGCCCCGCAGGAATGTGGTTTTCAAATAGTTTGCTCAGTAGTTACAATAAAGAGAAGTCGGAGGCGAATAGGTTTTACCATTAGCACATTCCCACTTAATTTCTTTTTCCATCAAAACAAACATCCATGACGCCAAAAGACAAGGCAAGGTCTAAATTGGGCTCGTGTAGGGCCGTTTGTGGGATAAGATGAGCTAAACACTCTTGATCTGATATGGACCAAATTTGTTGGATGGACTGATGGTCAGTCATGGATTTAAGGCATTTGTTGAATACAGTGTCAAAGGTCAAGGTCAAATACAAAGATTAACTTAGCTTTTACACGACTCAGACTGACCTTTGTTGGAGTGTTCAGGGTAAAGCAAGGATAAAGAGATTCCATTTTGAGAACCTTCCAACAAAAGTAAAATCACACGGCATGGTCAGATATTCTACCCTACTACTCATTTTTTTTTTTCACTTGGATCAAGTTTGGTGGCAGGACTGACGGTCAGTCAGTGATGAAAAAATCAATTTTGAGAACAGTATGTCAAAGGTCAAGGTCATAAGGGAAGTCAGCTCAAGGAGTTTTGGTCCGATATAAACCACAGTCGGAGGAAAGACTGGAGGTTAGTGAGGAATTAAATAATTGATTCTGAGAACAACTCCTAGAATGCCAAGGTCACAGAGCAATCAAATGTTTCACTCTTAGATCAAATATGTGGCGCGGGTGTTGCACTCTCTGGACGCTTGTTATAGTATTAAGTTTATGTACTCATTGCCAAGGAGTGGGCTAATGCTGGAGTCTTTATTTTCATTCATACTAAAATATTTCAACCACAACGTAACCGCTTAAAAGAGCACATTAAATTAGCTGAAGGGAGGAGTTCTGTGTCCTGATTACACAGTGCAGTATATTAAGTATTCTGGAGACTTTTCCCAATAAGTTGAAATTACGCATATTGAGAAAATAACTCAGTTTGGGATAGAAAAGCTCCCAGCAGAAAATAAAATGTAAGATATTTCTTTACACTTGCATCTGCCTAAGGAATCACAGTGTATGACAAACTCTACGCTACACCTTCTTTAAACCAGGAACAGAGGCACGATATACATACTTATGATCAACTTGTCGTAGCCATAATTTGTTTTTGCAAGAGGGACAAGCAGAACGCAGAATCTTTCCGTGACTCTTATTCTTTGGACAAAAACGAATGTTAAGATAATAAAAGTACACACAAAATTATAGATTGCTTTTGCAGAAGCGACAAGAAAATGAGCAAAAATTATCCATGCTTTGTTCCTTTTTTTTCTTTTCTTTTTTTAAGCAAAATATGTTATGAAAAAGTGTCTATGGTAAGTTTGTTATTGAAAATAAACCTTTTCTTTCTACATTTAAGATCTTCCGAGGACTATATAGCCCTCAGGAGTTCTTAAATCTTTACTGCGTTGACTTTTTTTTCTGGATCCATACAATATTATTCATCTTAGGAGAAAACTTTTAAAACTTCAGGGCTACATATATGTTCATTTACTCGGTCACTTGTAGAGGGGTCTTCTAAAGTCAATAAAATCATCTGAGTGTAGCAAGAATAGCTGGTAAACATGTTGTCGAATAAAAAAGATCAAGTATTAGATTAGTTGACAGTACCTGTAAGTCTTATCTCTTACAGTTATAACAAATTATACTTTTGTAACTTTTCATTCTATGCAACAGTTTCACCAAAAAAGAACAAACTTAGTTACCCTTCTCTGAACTGGTTCGAATTTTGTAATACCCTTGTTCTGAATCTGGGTCCTAAAGTGAACATTTCCAAGATCGTCCAGTGTATGTGAAATATCCTTTTGGTTATCTTAGGACAATATTGTTGTGCTTTTTAGCCTCTCTTTAGTAATGAAGATTTTTTTAATTGTAGATTTTTTGTGACATTCAGTCCCATGCATATTGACTTAAGCTTTTCTTTTTTTTTAATCAATCATCCCCCAAAAAAATTCTGTTTAGACCACCAATTTTATCTACTCACTGATATACTTGCACTAATATTCGTACTCTATTTCAAGGATATGAAGACCTACATCTAGATTTATAACACAGGAAATGCTAACGGAATCAGTCAGGGAAAAATATTCGTAGTGCTGCAGTTATGACTGACATCCACTGCAACGATGTCAGATTGATGAGGCACTTTCATGTGAGGTACTTCTTTAGAATGTCTTCAACACTGAAAATACAGTATCATCTTTTCCAGCTGCTCATGAATGTGAAAATAACATGTATGAAATTCTCGCAATGATATCAAGCAGGAGGTTATTCTTTTTCTAAATAACTTCTATCTGTCACTGAGCAACTGATGAGTTTCTCAATGTTCCACGGGTGTTTTTTGCTGGCAAGTGACTCGAATATTTTTGTCTCTGCCAAATTTACGACTGGCTGGTCTACGACATTCAGACTGACCGCTGCTTGATCCTCTCTGTATTAGTGTTGTACGACGCTGCCTGTTCTGAAGTACTGCCGGAGTGACACGTTAACTTTGGCCAATATACTTAGCAGTCTTCTCTTAAACATTAAATGATCAAGGGGTGTTTTATGGAAGGTATTAAGTTTTGGAAGGAGTCAATAAGTGATCAACGTTTCATGCTGCAGCTACGCATATCAATTACAGGATTATGTAAAACTAAAAATTACAGTAAAATAAAAAATAAAGTATTAAATAAGGTTACCAGTGTAAAGTTTTATTATTGCTGTATATATATTTTTTCCTTTCGTCCTTTCTCATTAATTTTAGTACACTTCGTGATGGGAATCTTTTTTTCTTTTCTTTTTTTAAATGAAGGGAAGAAATCTGGAAATCGAAAATTTATTTCATACTCAGGTAAATGCAATCTATACGTTTCATGAAGATGCAGAAGGTTTAATAAATTCTAAAAGCACCACCAGCAAATGTCTGAACTGCATAAAGATTAGCAGTGGAGGTGGCCTGATAAAACCAGAAATTTATCATATGTCGGTGGAGGTAAAGACTTCAGAGATGACAGAGATCATATAACAACTGCGTCGATAGGCAGGTAGGGAGGTAGGTAGGTAGGTATCGTAGGTGCCATCAGTGTCGATAATGTGGCTGAAGTGGAGAATTATTGCCACTAGTCTCGGATATCGTAGAGGATCGCTTTTCCTGCTGCTGCCAATGTAAAATCGTGAGGCGTTGGAAGGCGTAGAGACTGTACTGTATATTTGTAAGTCTTCCTGTCTCACTCCTCTCTGTCTCCCTTGTATCGTAAGTGCAGGTGAGGTAGAGACACTCTGGGATTACGGTGTTTTATTGTGACACAGTTATATTGTTCACGGACAGAGTGACGTGACAGAGATTGTCAGAGTGGCAGCTAATCCCACTCTCCCCAGTCTCCTACTTCTCTCCTCCGTCTCCTTCGCTAATGCCTCCCAATTTTCTTCTGACTCGCTGCACTTGATGCTAGGTGTATATTACAGCTTGGCTTCCGGCTGAATGACTTGTAAGAGTATGCGCGCGCGCGCGCGCGCGCGCGCGTGTGTGTGTGTGTGTGTGTGTGTGTGTGTGTGTGTGTGTAGCGTCTGGCATGCTGCTGTCACGTGAGCTAACTGGTTTCCGTAAATGTTTGACAACATCGTGTTTTAATATTTTCATATATTCTTAGTCGTCTAGGGCTTGGAGATGTTTTGTGATTCTCATCCTGATGCACCAGACGTTACATGTTGTGCTGGTGTTACATACTGTGCTATTAGTATATCAATGCCTTTAACTATTACATATTGTTACGACTATATTAATGCCTATAACTGTTCGAAATAAGATGTTTTTATGGTCATCTGCCGTCGTGACGTAATGAAAGAAAGCAAATGCTAAACAAAAGGAATAGTTAAAAGCTGTTAGAGTAAACGTAGTGCCTTGGTAGGGATTCAAAACAGGACATTTCTTTATAATACTGGACCACCCAAACGAGATTAGGTGCAGTATTAGCAATGAGGGTAATGGAAACAGTAAGTATATCTTTATTTCATAATAACTGTATCATTCGTATCAGACATAAAGGAATCAGGGCAGCGAGGTATAAGTTGAAGTAGTATACAGTAAATGAAGTGGAGTTAGGACCAAGAGTTTCAATAATGAGTTCACGTTCATCAGAGAAGGAGATTATATATTCGTTTCGTAAAAGTTTTCCAAAATCTTTCTGCTTTAAATCTATATATTGATATCACCCGACGTACTATGAATGTTGGTTAATAAATGATAATTACAAACGGCGTCCCAAAACTACGTCACCGAGTCCTGAGGGATGAGGTCATAAATATCCATGGGTCTGGCAACATTCCTCGGGATGACCACACAGAATGGCCTGGACCGTAGCCTGACTCACTTGCTATTAATTACAGTAACATTCTCGGCCTCTCCCCTTATTTCATTCCGAGGAAGCCCCAACTCTCCTTCTCAAAGCCTCACTTTCTCCCTCACATAACTTTTTCTGTCTAAGGCATCGTAATATATAGCACGTTTTCTATGTCCTGCTACTTTTCCTACACACACCTCCAAGTCAGAGATGGTTGCCTTGTGCAGGGTTACCAGATCGGAGAGACACCTCACGACCAGATTCAATGCATTTCACGGCCAAATCAGGCCAAACTTGTTTTTGTCTACGGCCAAATTTCGGCCAAATTTGTTTTAATGGAAATTTGTAAATATACTGTATATGAATTAGCCTGGCATGTAAATAGAATTTTAACTCTGAACATAAGTCTTTTGAGCCTGTATAGACAAGTAACAATAAACAGACAAAAGGGGAAATAAAGTGAGCTTACCTTAATTTGCAAATATAATGAAGCAAGTATAGCCATGGTATACTGTATATGTTGTCTCGGCTGCTTTAATTTACTATCTTGGCTATACAACGATCTTCTCTCGGCCATTCCTGTTTGGGGTTGCCAAAGCAATTGGCATATACAATAGTTATCACAAATTACACAGCTTACATCAATTGTACTTCTTTTATCAGTATCACTTATAATTGCATATACCGTCTCACAGTTTCTTTACTGTTTTAATATATACACATTATTTACAATGTTATTCATTTTTCTGATTTGTTTTTCTCATTAGTCCATGTTCATAACTGCAAGGATATCTGGTTCATTCTCGCCCTCTGGTCCTTCATTTTCATACATGTTTACTGAGTTAAATAAATCCAGCATGTGCTGTGTTACTTCAAAGTTTCTGCAACATTTTCCTTTAAACTGAAGATGCGCACGAATTCGAATGGTGTCATCCAACATTGTTGAACTAAGCCGATTTCGTAGTCTGGTTTTGACACAAGTTACACAAGAGAAGATCCTTTGTATAACAGCATTGCTTGTAGGTGTTGTTAGGCAAGCCATGATATATTCTCCTAATTCTTTAAAAGGCCGGTTCCCGGCTGAATTTTTGTACTGTAAGACACCAGACCAGAAAGACACTGGATCCTTCGGAATCTTACCATTAAAAACAGACTCTTCCTCCCATACCATAAAAAACAGACTCTTCCTCCCATGATAAATGAAATATTTTTCTGTATTCTTGCTCTTTGTCATCTTCTTTCGTTTTTCTTAAGTGAGGCAATGGAAGATCTTTAAATGCTACACGTTCATTCTGACTCAACACCTTGCAAGGGGAGGAAGCACTAAGACCTTAGAAAATCGCTGATGTGGGAAGTCTACTTTCCACTTGCGCTAACTCACACAGAGAATTTGTACATCGTTGTTTAATATCAGCTACAATTTGTACAACTTCAGCAGAGTGGTTTTGGCTTTCTATGTAAGTATTAAGCTCTTGAGTAAATTTGGCACCATAATCGATCTTGTTTACTGGCAGGAGTTCTGCATTCTTGTTGAGGATTCTATTCTGTAGACTCTTATGGTGCAGAAGTAGCTCTTTTACCAAATCTTCAGGGTCAGCATCAGTAGACTGAGAGAGCAAATTAAGTCTTTCAAAATCTGTAACCACTGGAGACACAGACTGAAAATACAAAAAAATTCCTGGATCTTTTAACATGTTCAATATTTCTCTTGCCTTGTAGCGACATGAAGCATCTGCTTTTGGCAGTACAACTGAAAAGTAAGCTTTCAGTTCCTCCCAGTTTACAAGTATGTTGTATATGACCTTTCCCTGACCAGCCATCGTGTATTTGAGAGCTTCTGAAATGGAAGGGACATGCCTCTTCTCTCTTCATTTGCATCTATGACCATGAATAGTTCCTTGAAAGCTTCTCTGCGTAGGATGCTCTTATTGAACCACTTAGGAATTTCGTGTAAGAGATATCCCAGATTAGATGGCAATTTGTCAAACGCCGTTTCCATGCAAAGTGCGAGGGAGTGACATACACACCTGTTGAGTTGACAGTTGGGCGACTTCTCTCTTGCTCTTGACCAGAGTTGTGTTCACCGATCATTGCAGATGCTCCGTCACTCCCAAAACCAACACAATCAGACCACTCCAGTCCCATATTCTCTAGGTTGTTACTCAGTCACAAACAGTTCATGAACTGTAGCTTCAGTAATAGGGGCAAGGCCTCCAAATTCAGTCACAATTGTAGATCTTACTTAATTCACTGTAGTATCTAATAACATTGCACATGTGTTTGTAGCCACATCAGTACTTTCAACGATAAGTACACTAAACTTTTTTACATGGACATCAATCATCCTTGAATATTTTGAATAATGTTGGGGAGATTACTTTGGACAATAATATGCTACACTTAGTACGATGAAGCTGAATGTTCTCTAATTCACTGCCCTTACCGTTTATTTTCACAATTTCTCCCACATGATCAACACTAGCTGTTGAGCAGTGACAAGCTATAGCAACTGCAAGTTCTAGTTCAACACGTTTTTTTTTTTTTCGTTGTCTTGTTTCTTGAAGATTTTCACTGGCGGTGTTCGGCACATTGCTGACGCATTTACCCTGCTAGAGTGTCCTTTAGTTTTTTCATGATCAGCCAATCGAGATGCTTTTGGAGCTATGGTGGTTTTACACAATTTACAATAAGCATCTTCACTCCCTTCACTGGCTTTCTTGACCCAAACAAATTTCTCTTCCCATGATTTATCATATTTTCTCCCACTGTCATAGCTTCCTTTACATTTAGATCTTGTTGCTATTATGAATAAGTTGTTTACAATATATAGAAATAAGATTAGGCCGAAGAATAGGTCACTGTAACACCGAATTAAGTCTATATCTGCAATGAAATAGCCACTATCGAGTTCATATTAAGACTGTTGCTCTGTGCCCGTCGTCACTGTTTCGATCAACTCTTGCCAGATAAAAGCCGACTGAATCCTAGAAACTTCCTTGCCTAAGCTAATTTAGATAAATATCTATAATATGGCATGTGACCATGCCTAAAGCTAGATCTATACAATATTTTTTTTATTCTAACGTGAGTGAAAATTGGTAGCATATGGGCATTGTATCTACACGTAATATCAGTTGGGGTATTGGTAACTGTGTCAGTGTTACTGGTTCGTACTGAACGCGTACTCACGAGTTGGTGGAGGACCTAATACGTATCTGTATGGTATGCGGTTTGAAATTGGAAAGGGGAATATTACTGGTAATTAAAATAGGATTATAAGTTATATGAGGGAAACAGTCATTAAAATAAAATACGGCCAAAATTCGGCCAGATGATTTGGCCGTGGATGTCTAATTTATTTACGGCCAGTCATTTTTGTATACGGCCAAATTTAAGGAATCTGGCCGCAAAAACGGCCATCTGGCAACTCTGGCCTTGTGTATTTGGGTAATGGCCTTATATAGTCTATTGCTCTTGACTTTGACTCCTCTGAATTCTCTGTTCACTGGATACGTTTATTACGCTAACCTCTGACTAAAAATCTCTCTCTCTGCTGTTTACTAATTCTGCTGACTTCTGACATCTGAAAATGAAATGCATTCTTTACCTTTCTCCTCTCTCAGGAATATCCACTCTGGAAGACAATAAAGTCTAACCATCAAATTTGGTTCTCCTCTCCATTCTTTGAGCCCCAGTCGATAGCTTACATTATTTATAGAGCTCATACTGTACAGACGTTTGTATAACAATTTACACGTATGTCAGTTTGTCTTAGAGAATTTTTTCTAAATACCTGATAAATTGTATGAACTAATACTTCTCCGTACTCCGCCAATATTCGACCACAGATTTCTCCCAGTGATTGTGTTGTCGATTCTGTATGGCCTCCTGACTCTAAAAAGCGTTGTTATTGCATTAGGATGGATGGTGTGAGCTAGAAGGCTCTCCTGCAGGAATTCTATAACTTCCTCTGAAATACGAGAGCCATCTGAAAGCTAAGCATTTCAAAACGATTAGCCAATCCTAGAAGCATTAATTCCATTCATCTGCCCTCTGATTAATACCAAAAACCATTAATTAATCACGTTTGTTGTCTACAAGCTACCGATGTAAATTTACCTTGAATCATGTGTAATTTATTTCTGCCCAAATCATGGATAAAAAAACACTCAGCGAGAGAAGCATTCACGTTGTTCAGACGTCTTAGAAAAATATCATAGAAAGTTTTGCCACTTCGTTTTTGCTTCTTTTTTTTTTATGCAAGGAAGAAGGAACCAAAGGCCACAGGCCTGCATACTGTTCCTTCCAAGAAAAAGCAAAAACAATACAAAAATGAGCCAAATTCAAGATCCGTTCATTTCGAGATGCCTGGACACACTGCGTTTGAAAGACTGGAGATCATAGGAAGTAGGAAATACAGACAGAGGAAGACAGTTCTACAGCTGACCAGTTGCATAAATGAAGGACTGGGAATAACGGTTAACTCTTGCATTAGAGAGTTGGACAGAAAAGGGATGAGAGTTTGTTGCTAGACGGGTACTACGTGCCCGTCGTAGAGGTGGAGGGATGCAAGCAGACAGTTCAGAGGAACAGTGACCNGCAACAGTGCGGCGAAGAGACAAAGGTTGAAGAGAATCAGTAAGAGGAGGAGAGTTAATGAGACGAAAAGCCTTTGACTCCACCCTATTGAGAAGAGCTGCATGTGGGGAGCCTCCCCACACATAAGAGTTGTACTCCATACACGGGCGAATAAAACCCGTGTACAAGGTCAACAACTGTGCAGGGGTAAAGAAACTTCGGAATCGGCTTAGCACACCTATTCTCTTGGAAGCAGATTTCACAAGAGATGTAATATGTTCTTTCCAAGACAAATCCCGAGAGAATGAAACCCCAAACATGTTCAAGGATGATGCAGGACAGAACTGTTCATTATTAAACATTAGTGGGTAATCCTGAGGAAGATTTTGTCGGGTTGATAAGTGTAAGAACTGAGTTTTTGATACATTAAAAATAACAAGATTATTTTTTACCCCAATCAGAGATACAAGCCAAGTCAGACATTAGGTGTGCCATAGCCTCATCCCTTTTTTGTTGAAGTAACTGCTGAGATGGACGTTGCGGAAACCGAATGGAAAGGTGAAGGGTGGAATCATCAGCATATGAGTGGATAGGCTTAGATGTACAGCTTAGAAGGTCATTGATGAATAAAAGGAAGAGAGTTGGTGATAGGAAAGAGCCCTGAGGAACACCACTGATGATAGATCTAGGAGAAGAACGATGGCCGTCTACAACAGCGGCTATAGAACGACCAGAAAGGAAGCTAGAGATGAAGGAACAGATAGAAGGATAGAAACCGTAAGAGGGCAGTTTGGAAATTAAAGATTTATGCCAGACTCGATCGAAAGCCTTTGAGATGTCAAGTGCAATGGCAAAGCTTTCGCCAAAGTCCCGAAAGGAGGATGACCAGGAGTCTGAAAGATAGGTGAGAAGATCGCCAGTGGAGCGTCCCTGACGGAACCCATACTGACGATCAGAAAGAAGGTTGTGACAGGAAAGATGCTTTAAAATTTTTCTGTTAAGAATTGACTCGAAAACTTTTGAGACACAGGATGTTAAAGCAATTGGACGATAGTTAGAGGGTTGGGAATGGTCACCCTTCTTTGGGACTGGCTGAATGAGAGCAAACTTCCAGCAAGAAGGAAAGGTACAAGTTGATAGACAAAGGCGAAAGAGTTTACCTAGGCAGGGTGTGAGCACAGAAACACAGTTTTTGAGGACAACAGGAGGGACTCCATCAGGACCATATGCCTTGTTAGTATTGAGGCCAGTGATGGCAGAAAATACATCAGATGAAGAAATTTTAATGTCAGTCAAGAGGAAGTCAGAGGGGGGAAATGATGGAGGAATAGCACCGGAATTGTCTAAGGTGGAATTGAAGGAGAAAGTCTGAGCGAAGAGATCTGCTTTATCAGTAGAAGAAATAGCTACAGAGCCATCAGAGTAGAAAAGAGGAGGGAAGGATGATGAGGTAAAGTTGTTAGAAAGGTTTTCGGCAAGGTGCCAGAAGGAGCGAAAAGAATTCGAGTTGGAGAGTTGAGAACATTTAGCACGGATGAAATTATTTTTAAGAGAGCAAAGAACAGACTTAGCACGATTCCGGGCAGGAATATATAAAA
>JAGKTI010021499.1:0-15722 GCA_018397915.1 Birgus latro | reverse complement strand
ATAGCCTATGAGGGAGGGGGGTGTGGGTTCGAGAGTGGGCAGACTGATAGAGGAGGGAAGAATGACATGAACTGTTTGTGGTTATATCTTCTGGAATTAAAGTGTCGGGCTACGTTTAGATAGACAGATACCGGTAGACAGATAAGTACGTAGGTAAATAGGACAGACATAAATGAAACAGATGGACAATTTCGTAAACAACAAATCTTTCCACGGAGTTACTGGAGATAAGGTCAACTACAAGCCCTTGGGAAAAAAAAACACTTAAAACAATATTATCGTCTACCAGTGAGAATGATGCAAAACTTAATACCAGGCAGAAAAGACTGAAACACACCAGCTAAATCACAACCTGGGATATTCCGCCATACCAGCTCATTTCCGTCAACTATACTGTCTACACACCTTAACTCGGCCCAGATTTTCGTCTTTTTTGCAGCTTAACATGGCCCAGATTTTCGTCCTTTTGCAGCTTTACATGGCCCACTTATTCGTTCTTTTTGCAGCTTACCATGGCCCAGATTTCGTCCTTTTGCAGATTAACATGGCCCAGATTTTCGTTCTTTTGCAGCTTACTTTACACACATCAATGGCAGAAAAAGACAAAACTTAACCTTTGCAACATCATTTCCAAAGCACTTATATGCTTCCAGACCAGCACCATATTCTGATGTTAATCTACTACTTCGACTCAACAATTACAGTCCAAATTATGGTAAAATGAGTAGCCTATATCGTCCACGGTGAAGGGTAGTGCCCATGTGGTGAGGAGGGATGGTGTGGGTGGCCTTCTGTACCTAGGAAACAGGGAAGGGGGGAGGGATTCTCAAACATATTTACAATCGATTTCCTGTCATAACTTAGATAAGTTTACAGGAAGAATGAGACAAGGAAAGATTTTTGACTCCCTTCCCTGATCTTCCAGCAGAAAATCGTTACAACCTGCAGTAATTTTCGCCTCGTAACTGAGATTTATTTATGAAGTTAGAACAAGAGACAGAGGAAGATTCGACAGCCTCCTTGTCCTTCTTGCCAATCAAAACCTGGGTTACGAAAGGGAACTGATCCTAAAGTGCGTTTGTGTATCCCGGTCCAGACTTCCTAGATACGCCTACCGTACTCCACTGGCACTCTCATGGTTGCCGGGAAAAAATGTCACTTCTTCTTCTGAGAATGACTGTCACTACCAAACACTTAGGCTCTTGTGACTCACTTTCAGATGACTAAAATTGTCTGCCGTTAGCTGGAAGTGAATGCTAGAGCTGACGCACTGTAGTAGAATAATTAATGGTGACGGTATTAACACTCAGGCTCCTATACTCAAAAGCGAAATCGTCTGGCGTTAGCTGGAACAGAATACTACTTGTCTAGTCTCTTTTAGGAGCTGCCTAGCGTAAACCAACCGCCCTACTGCAATTATCCTTATGTTCTTATGACGGCGTTCATTATAAAAAGCATCAACTCTCAGATTTCTATACTTTCAGCTGAATCATAATCTATGGCGTTGAGCTGGAAGAGAATACTAGGGCTGTCCCGACTACGAGGGGGTTAGCGAGAAAGTATGACTGGGTTCATTCACAAACAGCTTCAAGGGAATGTCACTCACCTCACCTCACTTCCCACAAACCGCCATCCAACATTCCTCCACCACTTAACTCCCCATCATTCCTCCTCACTTCCTTCACCACTTCACTCCCCAACATTCTTCATTTCCTCCACCACTCTAACATTCCTCCATCACTTCACTCCTCGACATTTCTCCTAATTTCATCCATCACTCCCCAACGTTCTTACACCACTTCACTCCCCAACATTCCCCCTCACTTCCCCCACAAGGCCATACCCCCACAATACTCCTCACTTTCCCCACCACACCCCAACAGTCCCCCTCACTTCCTCCATCACCCCAACATTACTCCTCCCTTCCCCCATCACCCCAACATTCCTCCACCACTTCCCTCCCCAACATTCCTCCTCCCTTCCCCCACCACACCCCAGACATTTCCTCCTCCCGCCCTTCCCTCCGCCCTCCATTTAGCATTCTTCATTGCATTCTTTTACGAGGTTACAAAGCTCTGTCATGGACGCCCTATATAGGCTATAGACGACAAGTTACCAAGTTTCATCACACACTAAATAAATACACAAAAAATCTGAAAAATAATTCCGTACGGTAGTCGTACTCCTAGTGAGGGTAGTAGTAGTAGTACCGGGTAGCTGTTGTTGTAGCCCTAGATTCATCTATGTGAACCCAGTGAACTGCAGGCTGAAGTTCCCCTCCTCCCGTACTTCATCTTTTAGGGGGATGGGGAGAGAACTGAAGGTCACTTGTAAAACTAAGCACTGGAACAGCCCATATACATCAGTCACCAAGTCACCACGTGAAGGCGTCCCTACCAGCATCAACACTGAACACAATTCCGTAAAAATATTATAACGCGATTCTGAGTAAATAATCGGAAGTAGCCAAAGTACAAAATCCTTCTGGCTAACCATAAGAATGTCTGAGTCAACACATACAGCATTTCCGAGGTAGAAATAAGCTACACACTACAGCAAATCTAGTGGGACATAGAAGTAGGCTACCTGGCACTTAAGTGTCTACTACTTCTATCACAAATGTAACTAAGATAACAGTAAAAGTATCCTTATCATTTACAGTATTAACCCAGTCCATGTAGCCTATTTCAGATGGAAGTTTTAGTGGCTGACGATCATCATAATCATCATCATCGTCGTCATCATCATCAACTCCTCCTCCTTCCTGACTTCTTTTTCCCAAATAAAAATACGGTCGCTGAAAACTATATGAATGAGATCAAAGTCATCCCTACTCAGCTATATCAAATGAATGTTACATACCGTACCAAGTTCTAGGCTGAACGTCTGAGCCTCTTTCAAATAATTCTTACTGTTTTCTATACCTTCCAGACAGAGGAGTAAGATTGAGGAAACCGTAAACATTCCCTCGTCACTTCCTCTCTTCGTCAGTAACAAGGGGTCATAAAGAGGCGAACTACCCGCACTTAAAATGACGATAATGACAAAAGAGTCCACACAACCACAAGCCACGCCGACTCCACTACCCACAATGCCCCGCGGTAAACAAAGGCATCTCGCAAAGCACACTAAATTCTGAACATTCTCTCTCTCTCTCCTATCGGTATATATATAACAAAACAAAGGAATCTCTGAGCGCAATAAATTCTGAACACTCTCTCTCTCTCTCTCCTACCGGTATGTACTAAAACAAAGGCACCTCTCGAACCACAACCATTTCTTGCATTCCGGTCTAACATTACCATTCTATCTCGCTAATTATTACCGGTACATCTATCATCACACCAAAATCTATCTATTCATCTACGCACTACTTTAACATATAGCTAAACAGATAGATGGATTATATCTATCTATTCTATCTATCTCGAAAGTTCATTACGCACCTTAACCAAATCATATATCTAACCATCCGTATCTGTCAGTCGATCAGCTTCACACCACCCTCATACTACCACTATCAGTCTATCTATCTATCTAACAGCGGCCCAACCTCGCAAGTTCATTTCACACAATCTTAACAGTAATATCTACCGTATCATCTATTTATATTTTCATCTATCTTTATCTATCAGTCTACAACCTATCTATTACTCGATTAGCTTTACATCACCCAAATACTACCACTATCTATCTATCTATTTACCTACCTATCTATCTTTCTATCCACCTATAACCCGAAACCTGACTACGTTCATTCTTAACATTATCATCATTCTATCTATCTACCACCTGTCTATCAGTCGATCAGTTTCACATCCACATACCACCAATATCTATCTATCTATCTATCTCCCGACGCTATATCTCCAAAGTTCATCGCTTGGAGGCAGCGCTAAAGTCGATTTTATAATTTCTGACAACCGCAGTCTTTCATTCCATCCCAACTCGCGATCTGTTTATCTATCCACACAGAGAGAGAGAGAGGGGGGGGGGTTAAGGACTGGCTGGAGGGCTTTAGTTCACCCTAACACAAGCCCCACCTTGTCTACCACCGCCCACCATACCACACCACCACCACCACAACTACCACCACAACCACTACAGCCATCATATAACCACTAACATCACCATCACACAATCTAATAGCACCACTAACCATAAACTGCATCACTAACACCACAACTATCATCACAACCACTACCACCATCATTAACACTACCACAACTACCACCATCACGCAGCTACTAACACTAGCCTACCACCCTATCACGCTGCTACCATACAACTACCAATATTGCCATCATCACTACCACTACCATCACCACCTAGCCACTACCACTCGTATTATCACACTGCTACCACCATCACGACCATTCACCACTACCATCAATACCTACCACTCGACCACTGCTACCACTAACAAACTACCATCACCCTTACTACCGGTACCACCACCACAACACCACATCTACCACAAATACACCTACCACTGCCACCACTAACACTCCCCATCACTTTCACTACCCAACCGTATCATTACCACAGTCTCCACCTCAACCGCTACCGCATTTACCACAACTATGCAACCACATCACAAACACCCACCAACACGCTCTCTACCACCATCACCACCACCACAACAACAACAACAACAAAATCAACACTACCACCACCACCACCATCACCACCACAACAACTCTATACCAACACCACCACCACAACAGTAGCCCACCACAGCTACCTGTATCAGCTACCACACAACCAAAACATCCATCCAACCCGCCACAACAACCATTCGGCTACCAGCAACACACACCTACATACCCACAACACGACATTCAATAGTCTGCCTAAGCCCTGCAGTATCGGTACGCTGCTGGGGTATTTTTTCCTCTCTCTCTCTTTCTCTCAAACACTCCAAACGATTAGCCTATATCCTAACTTGGACTAAAATTGCCATCCCTCCATCTTGAATGCTGAGCTGTGACACAATAAATTAACACTAGAACATGGCGCTAGTCACGATGAAGTGCTATGGAAAGGATGTAGAACTGCAGCCTTGTCTTATTCTGTCACGAGGAATAAGGCGAAAAGGACAAAAATCTGGGTCAAGCTAATGGAAACGAACTTTAACTCCTGCATTCTCGTCGGTTAAGGAAGCTCCCTGGCACCTCTTCCTTAGCGATATATTTTGGGGTACTGTTGGTTCTATCAATGTGTATGTTATTTATGATGAGAACGGTGGTATTTGAATAGTTTAAATGACACAGATGAGGAGAGAAAGGAGTAATAGGCAAAATAAAGCGTCTAAGAAAAGATATTAGGGAGCTTCCTGAACCGGCGAGAATACGGGCCTTAGAGTACAAAGATACCTAATTCATTTTTACCCTTGCTACTGCCGGATGATTTTCTTAAGCTTGGTTTGGACCTTTCAGTGGAAAAAAAAAAATAATATTTCATCCCTTCAACTTCCTACTCTCCTCTGCAGGCTAACAATTCCAAACTGCAAGATACAACCAACTCAGGATGCCACTTGGGTCAGTATCAGCACATACACTGAAGGGTGTCACTGTTCATTCTGTTTAGTGCCAGAGGACGCAGCTCAGAGCCTTGCATCCAGGGTGGGTGAAATTTAAAACACCTCTCAGGCACTCCACTCCCGCCTGTCAGTCCATCCCGCCTTTCTCGTACCGTACACACACTACGCCACTTAAGCCTTCTCCCTGCCTCTCGATCTTCCTGTCCTCATTCTAGCAACAGTGCATTTGTGAACACTGTCTTGGTTAACCTTTCACTCTCCATGTGGCCCAAACGTCCAAACCACCGGAATCTCAGTGCATTACCCTCAACCACAAAAATTACGGTACGTCCACCTTCACTTCGTGATGCTTGTAAACTCATTTGTCCACCTATTCCAACAAGTATAAACTTTTATCATATACTATATAGCCTACCAATATGGTATAGGCCTAATTTTATATGTATCTTAGTCTATACCTATATCTGTATCTATATATCTGACACTTCATCTTCTGGGAAATTCCCTACAGGGAGTAGCTGTGACACATTCTCCGGGATGCTGTCCTTGCATATCTCTCATACAACTGGTCCAGCCTCCTTCCACTCCAAATTCTCTACATTAACTCCCAACCCCCTTGAAGCTCCTGCTCCTCCTCTTGCACCATCACGTTACCGATTGCCTGTTTCACTTTCAAACACTCCATAACTTGATTTTACTGTACTCAGCTCCAATGCACTGCTAACCTCTTCACTTACTCCAACCTTTCATCTCTAAACAAGGCCTCTCTCTCTCTCTCTCTCTCTCTCTCTCTCTCTCTCTCTCTCTCTCAGATGCTAGGTAGGCGGAAGTAATAAGGGATGGGAGGGACAGGGACGAATGCACATGACACCAACCCACCGCCAACGCTTAACCATTCTTGGGTTACTGAAAGCGAATGAGAAGCTAAGTAGTTTTACACACATGCACACACAAAAGGTACCGTACTTGTCATTCTTCAACGGAGGAAATTATGTGGCAGAAATATTCATAAATCAAATTAATGTACGATAAAGCAGTAAAAGTAGACGAGATATTGTGAACATTACTCAATCCTGCTAAAATATAGTAAACACACAGACACACACACACAAAGTTAACTGGACCTAACACCACCAAAACACACAAGCAAACATAAACATACACAAACAGAACATATATAACAAATCGTTCAGACAAGGCATTAAAACACACACACACACACACATTCACGGGTCTATTGGATCTAAAGCATCACTAAAACACGCAAACAAGCATACATAAAGAAAAACAGACAAGTCAACTGGTACAAATACATTACTAAACCACACACACACACACACGCACACACACGTAGCAATAAAAATCTAAGTTTATATCTTCTCTATTGGGCAGAGGACGTAAAAAAAAAGGCTGTTAAAATATATACAAGTATGACCCTCCCAAAGACGGTGAGGAAGTGTGTGTGTGTGTGTGTGTGTGTGTGTGTGTGTGTGTGTGTGTGTGTGTGTGTGTGTGTGTGTGTGTGTGACAACTCAGTCTAGACCTGTTAAAACACACACACACACACATTCACGGGTCTATTGGATCTAAAGCATCACTAAAACACGCAAACAAGCATACATAAAGAAAAACAGACAAGTCAACTGGTACAAATACATTACTAAACCACACACACACACACACGAAGAAATAAGGTACATGCAGAGAGGGAGGGAGAGAGAGAGAGTAGTGATGGTGTAGTAGAGTACCGGTAGTGTTATAATGTTTGTGTTTTGTTAGGCCTATCTGGGTGTGCTTTTGTAGGCTATCTTGGTAGTGTGTGTGTCCTTTGATATCTGGGTAGACGCCCCCCCCCTTCTCTCTCTCTCTCCCCCCATCCCTAGTCATCACAAGGGGTCAAAGTTTATCACCACCACTTAACACCACATAACATTCAGTAACGCCTATGCCACGCCTCTTCTCTCTTCACTATAACTTAGCCTAAATTTGCCATCTCTCCATCTTGAATGCTGAGCTGTAATACGAGAGTAACCGTAGAGTATGCTGCTAGTCACGAATAAGTGCTATGAAGATGATGTAAAGCTGCTGTATTGTCTTATTCTGCCATTGAGCTACGGGAAATGAGCTGCTAAAGGGCGAAAATCTCCGCCAAGTTTTGATAAACGAACTAGAGTATTATTTTCAACTCTGGAAGCTTATCACGTCTGCTTCCTCACCACACCTGCATCATCACTACGCAGACAACTCATCACACATCTAGAACGTGTACCGTAGTATTAATTGTTGTTGTTGTTACAGGTTCATCTGAATGCGAACCTGGTGGACTACAGACTGATACTGCCCTCCTCAGCTGTCCACATCCTCCTCTAAGGGGATAAAGAGGGAGATGAGGTACTTTTGTATATCCGGGAATTGGAGCTACAGTACATGGTTATATCAGTACAGCCACGTGAAGGCGTCCCTCTCCGGCAACCCAATTACCAATACCACAATACAACTCACCCACTTCAGCTTTCATCACTCACTGCAAGCTTATTATAATCATCACACAAGACAGCCACCGATACGCGTATGTAGTTCCTCTCTTAATTAACTTTCGTCACCTTTTTCAATTGAGTCTTACATCACACACTTCACCACCCACCATTCCTTTAGTCTGGCCTTCTCATCACCTTTCACCACCCTCACAGACCACTATTCACTGCCTTCAGTCATCACACTTACCACCCCCAACCCCACCATTCATCACTCAACACCCTTCCAGTTTAGTCATCACCCCCTTCTCTCCCTCCCTCTCTCTCTCTCTCTCACACACACACTCTACTCTATTATTCCTTTATTATCTCTGACGTTAAGCCCCCCTCTCTATCTCTGACGTTATGCCCCCCCCCTTTCTCTCTCTCTCTCAACACAGCCTAACCATCATCCCTTCAGTTCCCTTTTCATCCCCACGCTGAGCTCCTCATTTCGCCACTTCTTCACCAATCACTCTTCATTACCATCACTTTATTCTTAGTTCACAACCAATCACCACCCAATCCTCACCCATAACAACACCCATTCATAACAATCTTTTTCTCTAAGTTCACCACCCTATCTCATCACACGTCACGCCGCATTCCACTATACAACTCATCACAATCCACCATCACTCACCACCCATTCCTCACCAATCATATCACCATTCGCAACCTTTTTTTAATTTCCTTCATCATCACTTTTTCTCCTCAATCAGATCACCACATCACCCTACCTCTGTAAGTTCACCACCACTCAACACCCAATCTTCATCAATCACATCACCATTCATAACAACCTTCTCTTCTAATTCATCACTTCTCACCAGTCAGATCACCACGACAATCTAAGCTCATCATTATCCTTTTATCTCTGTTCACCACCCTTGTCTAACCACTCCCTCACCACTCGGCGGGGGGGAAGGTCAAGAAGGGGAGGGGGAGGGTAAGGAATGGGGAAGGGTAAGAAAGGGAGGGAGAGGGTAAGGAAGGGGGGAGGGTAAGGAAGGGGGAAGAGGGAGAGGTTAGCAGACGACAGTGGGGTGATCCCTAGCATGACCCGGAAACTGTACCGTTGTGCCTCTCTCTCTCTCTCTCTCTCCTATTCAACCCATACCGGAGGGTCTGGAGGGCAGGGAGAGCTTTTTTTTTTTCTTTTTTACTGCTCTATCCTTGTCTTATACTTCTGTGAACAGAGTTGAGATGATAAAGGCCGGACCACCTCGATGGGACCTAAGATTGAGGTCTGTGTCTACGTAACGTATTAATTAATATTTTTCCATCCTCTCTCTCTCTCTCTCTCTCTCTCGTAACCTGTATCTTCATCTCCCAGTCAACCTCTCCCACTATAGCCGCTCTCTCTCTCTCTTTCTCCATGGGCCCCTCCCTTTTCCCAGCTTTCACCGCAATTTCCTCAACTGTATGGTCACAACGCTCGAAAACCGCCAACACAAAGAAACCTGCAATCGAACCCCCAGGCGTCCCAACCCATTTGAAACACGGCACGAGGCATTCTGGGAGGCTTCGATAAGGAAAAAGAATAGAGAATAGAAAAGAAAAGAAAAGAAAAAGAAAAAAGAAAAGAATGAAAAAAGAAAGAAAAGAAATTCGACCAACTAACTCGCTCTTACTGCTATTCACGTCGGGCAAGAAAACTCCCTAACACCTTTTCCTAAGCGACTTATTTTCTTATATCCTGCCGTCCTCTTCTGTGCTACCGTACTTAAATCATTCTGATATCATCATATTCTCCATGTATAGCGTACAAAACAATATTAGCTTGCCGTATCCAAAAATAAATTGATGAGGATAAGGTGTTGGGGAGCTTCTTTGACCAAACTGAATACAGACGTTAGAAAGGCCTATCTCGATTTTGGTGAGATAAAAGTATGTGAAATTTCTGAACTCTCTCCTTCTTATCACTACAATAAGTAAAATAAATGAATTCATAGGCCTAATTTACTCTCAACTATATTTATTTTTCAAGTAAGACAAATGTTCAATCTCGGTGCTCTTTTCCTTGTCCTTCCTGTAAATAAATAAATAAAGTACAGATAATATTCTTCCCTGTAAAATAAAGTCCTGATACTTTTCTTATGAGTATCGTCTTTTTTTTTTCCAGAATGAACAAAAGAATACGAAAAACTTCTACTCCTTGGGCAATATTCTCGCAGGTTAACAATGCTCCCTAACACCTCTTCGTTAGCGATTGATTTTTGGTTATTGGTGGTCAATATCTTTTTGTACGTTGTGTATGCAGACTATGGCGATATTAGAACGATTTATACAATACAGATGGGAACGGGAATGTGTAATAAGCAAAATAATTCGCTTAGGAAATGGTGCTAGGAAGCTTTCTTAACACCGCCTCCTTGCCTTTCCTACAAACAAAAATCGTAGTTGCGTTAGACAGCTTTCTAATTTGTCGGTGAATCAAATCGTAAATCTGTAAATCTAATCGTTTCGTAAGTAAGGATCTGATCGCAAGTCTGTTTGTGCACCTGATCTTAAGTAAATCTAATCGTAAACTGGTGCATCCAATCGTAAATGTAAATCTGACCCTAAGTGTTTGTGCATCTAATCATAAATAAATCTAATCGTAAACTGCTGCATCTAATCGTTGAATATAATCGCGTGTAAATCTAAACGTATGTAAATCTAATAAACTGGTGAATTTAATTGTAAATATAAATCTGATCGTAATCTGTGTAGCTAATCTTTAATCGTAAACTGGTGCCTAATCGCGTGAATATAACCGTAAGTTTGTGAATTTGGTCGAAAGTTTATGAATACGATCCTAGTTTGTGAATCCGGGTGCTGTCGTCGATCTGGGAGGCGTGGGGTCAAGCTGTTCAATGTGGGAATGTATCGTTCGTTATGGGAATGTATCGTTCATTAAGGGGAAGTAAAAGTGCGACAAATACGCGGTTCAATGGACGATAAAGAAAAGGGAAAGACGCGGAGAATGCGAAATATTTGGAGGAAATGGGGCAATAAGGAAGGCCGGAAGGAAAGTTGGAGAGAGAGAGAGAGAGAGAGAGAGAGAGAGAGAGAGAGAGAACGAAAGGGATGTAAATCGTAATATGTTTTCTATTTTAATTTTTTACATCAGATTGCTTACAGTACAAATAAAAAAAATAAGTGAAGAATGAAGCCACAGTTGTCTGAGCTTCTCCCACCCTTTTTTTTTTTTTTTTTTACGGCAAAGACTGTTTACAGCAATAATATTTACAAAACCCAAAACAGAGAGAAAATGTGATAACAAACATGAAACAAAATGTGACAATAAAAAAACCGAAGAAAGAAAGAATGTAGGAATAAAGAAGTGAAGAAACAGAGAAAATGTATAAAGATACTGAAGAAATAGAAAATGTAAGAATAAACTGAAAAAGTAGAGAAATGTTAGAAGAAATCGAAGAATGTCAGAATAGAGAAATGGAAGGAAAAACGAAAGTGAGATTAAGAAAACAAGAAAGAGAAAATTAGAATGAAACCGAACTAAAAAGAAAATATAAAGATCAAGTACCGTTACCGGTACCTTAAAGAGACGTCAAAGCGAAGAACGGAATGACAAATCGTAATCTGCTCTTTCCGCTTTTCATATTCCCATCAGGACATCAGATTTAACCGTGAAAATACCACTTAATAAAAATACGCCATGTTGGCTGCTCTGACCTTGCTGCAGTTTCAAGGTGAATGCGACAGGAGGTGTTCATTATCACCCTCGTCTATCAGGGCCTAATGTCTCCGTTTAGAGTAATTAGGCGCTGATGAAGTGGAAATTCTCACTGCCACTGTCGCTTTCGTACCGTACCAACAATGAAAAAAATATATATATATATGGACTCGGTGATGTATATATAAGTATTAAGTACCGAATATACTGTATATATATAAACAGGTCGATGCTGGCTGATCTTATGTTTACTATATAATAATAATAATACGGTAATAATAATAAAAATAATAAATAATACGGTAATACACAGTAATAATAATACGGTAATACAGTAATAATAATAATAATAATAATAATAATAATAATAATAATAATAATAATAACACCGGTAATAATACTAAAATAATTTAGTGAAGGTGGCGCAATTAGAATACCTTACACAACATACCAGTACGGTACCTGGTATTTTACAAGTATTCAGATATACCCAGTATCGTACAAGTCTAGAAGCTACGACCTTCCTTGATAAGTACACACACACACACACACACACACATAGGAAGCAACATACATACATTAAGCTATAGTACATTTTATGGTGTGGATTCGAGAAAAAAGGAAGTAAGGTAGCTAACACGATGAAGAGAACGATATGGAGGAAAAGCAGGATAACAAACACGATGGAGGGAACGATATGAAGGAAACAGTGAGCCAACGTAGAACCAACAAAGATATATAAAAAGTTCATCCACCTTAACTTGGCTAAGATTTTTGTCCTTCTGTAGCATATTTCCCGTAGTTCAGTGACAGAAAAGGCATTACTTTGGCTCTACACCCTTTCCACTGCACTTCCTCGTGACTAGAACCTACTCTTGTTAGACAAATCTCTTGTTACAACTCAGCATTCAAGATGGAGAGGTGGTTATTCTAGGCCAAACTAGGTCAAACAAAGCAGCCTACACTGGCGTAAACAGAATGTGTTAGTATTCAAAAGGGAAACAGGCCTGGTGTGTGTGTGTGTGTGTGTGTGTGTGTGTGTGTGTGTGTGTGTGTGTGTGTGTGTGTGTGTGTGTGTGTGTGTGTGTGTGTGTGTGTGTGTGTGTGTGTGTGTGTGTGTGTGTGTGTGTGTGTGTGTGTCATTATTAACACCTGTGGCTTGACTACGGAACATTCAATATTTTCCAAGGCCAATTTTGCCTCCAATGGCTCTGCCCATGTGATTAACTTAACATGACAGGCCTTTCCCAATCTACATAAAAGCGTCTAGAGGTGGCGATAATACAAGGCATAGATTTGTGTCTAGCGACTACACTAGGTCATTAGGGATGACGATCAGTTTTTCCCCAAGTACCCAACCCTCCCCCCACCAGCGTCTTTAATTGTACTACGTTCCCAACTGTACTACTTGTACCGTACTGGGCGAACATGGGCAAGGAGGATATAAAATGTGTCTATTAGTCTGACCAGCCCAATAATCGAACTCGGGTCCTTCCAGTAAGAGAACATACGGTAAACCTACATCGAAAGGCTAGGCTAATGGAGGTGTATTTATGGGTGGATGACTAGATTAATTCCCTTGGTGTATTGCGTGATCGGAAAACCTCCAGTCACCCCCTGGGGATCAAACCCAGGTGAATATTCGGACCTTCACTCCAACTTGGACGTTCAAACCACAAGATGTCAGACGGTAAGGAGGCTCCCTAACACCTTTTCCCAAGTGATTTATTTTTGGATATGGCTGGTTAATATCATTTGTACGGTACGTTATTTATGCAGAGTATGGCGATGTTTGAAGGATTCATATAGCAGAATACCGCTAGCAGTAAGGTTCAATAAGCAAAATAATTCGCTTAGGAAAAGATATTGGGATGCTTTCTTAACCGACGAGAATGAGGGCATATAAGACGACTACACTGAAAGAAAAGTAAGGCAGGCTACAAAATTTGATCGAAACTGGGTAGAAATTGTCACTGAAATTATCTCTTGACCTCTGACCAAAGATGCCCACAATTCGCTGAGGTACAACGTGGGTAGCACTACACACACACACACACACACCTAACCACCAGGTCTCTATATCAATCAATTATTTCACCCCCGTTAACCATTAATAACCTGGCCTTTGAAAGTTCCCAGTCACCTGTAATAATCTACCGAGGTCATCTATAGGTACCCTTGACATCTATACATTTAATAGCTATGGCAAAAAAAAAAAAAAATCAAAAGGCCACACACTCTCTCCACTCTCTCTCTCTCTCTCTCTTATAGGTCAAAAGCAGAGATAATGACGAGACTGATAGGATTCAATCTGAGGGCCTTTTTTGTTTTATTAAAGTATATAACTGATGGTACCAAATAACTGATCGCACCAGACGATTTCAATCAGCTTAGGGAAAAAAAACCAATTGTGGAGGGGTTAATGAAGGCTATATCTAACCCCTTCATCTGGAAAAATCTATCCTGAGTAAAATCGTCTGGATATATTAAAAAAAAAAAAAAAAAGACAAAATGAAGGCTTCATAATGAGTATGGGGACCAAAGTGTAAGCAGCTGGTGATAAATATGGTGCTAAAGTAGAAGTCCGACGGAAGGGTGCAATTCTTACGACAATTTAGCGGTACTGTAATCTGGTGGAGCCATAATTCCGAATGCTTGTACGATGTGTGAATGATGGGGTGGGCTTGAGCTAAGGGTGGTGGTGATGATGTGGCTTCGAAGCTACTGTATCGTAGATTTCTGGTACCGAGTAAAACAGTTTAACCTATAACAGTCGCCCACGATGAATGTGCAAATTTGCAATATTTCCCCCCTCATTTTAGTCACATAAAAACTTGATGCAATAAAAAAGATAATCTTGGCTGCTTCCCCAATAGGTAACACCCACAGTATGGCACCACTTACACACAACTAAAAATTCTGGCCACCTACTGATTCGGAAAGTAGTCACTAAGCCTAAGGCAGGAAGGGAGGGAGGGAGATGTAGGTAAGGGAGGGTGGGGATGATTGATAAGCTATGAGGGGGGTAGATATGGGGGGGGTGAGATATGGGAAAGAGAGAGGGAGGCAGAGATGGGGGACATAAAAAAGATAAGGCACGGAGGGAAAGAAGTGTGACTAGGGATGGACGAAATGTAGGTGGGGAGGATGAAGGAGTAATAAACATGCAACGAGTGTGTTGTGAGGCAATAATGTGGTAAGATGTTGATGGTGATGTGGTTCAGGCACTTCTGGTCTCACATCCTACCTCTCCCCACCCCCAATCACAACCACAGCCTATCATACCCACCCTTCTCTCCCACCACACCCACCCTCTACCAACACGTCACACCCTCACTATCAAACATCCTCTTTTTTGAATTCCCTGATCAATGCATCCAACCTTATACTCCCCCTTCCTCCCACTACACTAGATTTCAATGTCCCCTTCACCACTACACTCTCCCTCACCACCACTCTTCTGCATTCCTCCTCGCCACCACACACTCCCACGCTTCCCCTCTACCACAACCACAACTCCCCTTCAACCTAACTCCCCACTCTGCATTTCTCCCCTCCCATACTCTCGCTCCCTCTCACATTAGACTCCCCCTTCCCCTTCTCTCCCACCACCGCATTCTTTCTCCCTCCCTTCTTCCCACACACCCCTCCCCCTCTCTCCCTTTCAAACTCCCCTCTCCTCCCTCCCACACACACTCCCCCCCTCTCCCTCCCATAAACACTGCCCCCTCTCTCCCTCCCACACTCATTCTCTCTTCTTCCCTTTCATATTCCCTTCTTTCTGCTACACAAATTTCCTTTTTTTTTTTTCACTCTACCCCCAATTCCTCCCACACAAACTCCTCCTCCTTCCCACACAGACTCCCCCTCTTCCTCCTTCCCACATCAACCTCTCTCCCTCTCCCACACAAATTCCCCTCTCTCCCCTCCTCCCACAACCTCCCCCTCTCTCCCTTCCTCTCACAACCTCCCCCCTCTCTACCCTCAT
>JAGKTI010021497.1:0-15725 GCA_018397915.1 Birgus latro | reverse complement strand
GGTGACCCTACCTGTAATAGACTCCTGGCCACCAGTTACCTGAAGTACAGGTGTAAAGTAAGATATACATGTATACAGTGCCGTCCAGTGCTATACGGGTTTTAGAGATTGTGTCAAAACCATTCCTGTGTCTGAAGATATAAATGTGTTTTATGTCACACGAGTGTCGGGTGAATAGTACCATACTTAAACAAGAAGATAAAGTGACAGATAGCAATTGGTACAGTGTTCACTTGCCCCTCCCGGCAATCCTTTGTAATACCTATGATGTATTGTCCTGTGTCTTATGTGTAGAATACATGTGTGATATCCACTGCCATGTTTTTGTGTCCAGTCCTGCTCTTAGGAGTTGCCTCCCGGTCTAGAATAGGGACCCACTTTAGCCTGCATATTTGAGGGCGAGAAACCGTCCCACAAATACGTAGCATAACACTCTGGGTGCCTGGTCACTTAAACTCGAGAATACACTGTAGGGGATCACTCATGATATATCCGTTGATGCACACAAATATCTGGGTCAAAAGAGCACACACATATGTAGAGTCCACTCACTTGGTTACCACTGGTGGGCCCCAGGTTGATTCCTTCGTCCGGAGGAAGGGCAGAGTGGAGTGCCCCTGGACAGGGCCCCACACGTAGTCGTGGGGCTAGGGGCTTGGCCCGAAGAGAGCCAGGAGTCGGGCCTGTCGTCGAGTCTGGGAGAGACTCATGGAGACCTTGCCTGCAGGTAAGTCGCGCCCTAGTGTCTGGGGCAACTCCCGAGGCAACTGGGGACCCAGGGCACTGGAACCCGGGGCGGCTGGGCTGCGGCAAATACTAGATGGCGGCGTCGCCGACAGGGTCGCCTCATGGGAACCTCGGGCCAGGGGAGTAGTGGACAGGGCCCGTCGTTGGCTGCGAGGTCTGCGGGGGCTCTGGTTCGGCCACTGTTCACCCAGGTGGAGTTATAGGGAACCAAGGCCTTGGGCAAGGCCTTGCCATGCCTCGGGTGAAGGGTCCTCTCTGGCTGCAGGTCCTCCTGTAGCAGGGAAGCGGACAGTGACCTGCTTTACACCTGGCCCGACATGACTTATGGCCAACGTCGTGGTAGCACAGGGGGCATCAGCTTCAGGGCGGCTAGTGGCCTGCTTTGCCTCTGGCCTGACGTGACTTATGGCCGACGTCTGGGTTGCACAGGGGATGACAGCTTCAGTGCAGCTGATGGCCTGCTCTACCTCTGGCCTGGCGTGACATATGGCCGACGCCTGGGATGCACAGGGGAGGACAGCTTCTGTGTGGCTAATGGCCTGCTCTACCTCTGGCCTGGCATGACTTATGGCCGACGCCTGGGTTGCACAGGGGAGGACAGCTTCCGTGCAGCAAATGGCCTGCCTTGCCTCTGGCCCGACATGACTTGTGGCCGACGTCGGAAAGGCACAGGAGGTGGGAGCTCTGGTGCGGCTAATGGCCCGTACCAATGAGCTAGGAACACTAGCAGCTGAGGGACGGACTGTGGCCGATCCTGCCTCGTGCCCAGTATGGCTTATGGCCGATACTGTGGTGCCACTCTGGGGGGAATGCCTACAGGAGGTGGACGACTTATGGCCAGTCCTGCCCGACCGACACGTGTCCGTGTCGCGGCCCTGTGGCAGGGGAGCAACCAGGGAACGGACTGTGGCCGGTTCTGCCCCATACCCGGTACGACTATGGCTGATACCGCAGCGTTGCGTGGAGTTGTAAACTCCACTCTTTACCTGTTGAGTGGAGCTCCGGCCGGAGACTAGGTGCCGGCGACTGCTACCTTTCCGGGCCACCACCTGGGCGCAAGAGGGGCGCCGGGAAGTGACACAAGCCGTTCCTGTTCCCAGCTGCTCTGTGTTGGCGGCAGTTCCCCAGTGGTACTGGAGGGGTTGGGGGTGCTGGTGTCATCTGCTCCGGCCGTCGTGTTGTTTGTGGCTCCAACCCCTAACTCCTGTATTTCAATTCTGAAACATCTAGCATGTTGTCTGGTCAGTTGTAGCGCGTTTTTTCAGGCAAATAAAGGGGGAATTCTGGCCATCACCGGTCCGGACTGGTCTTCTTTTCCGGAATAATTCCGATGCATACGACATGTGGTCCGGAAGCTTCTAGATTCCGATAAAAGTGACTTCTGGTGTACTGAAGTCCGATATAGTGAGGTCGTACTGTATTTCTTTGTAAAGTATGCCATCATATTGTAGCAGAGGTTGTAATTTGTGGTAATATACGTGTAAGGTTGTTGCCCTGAGTTTTATGCCCTGTTCCCTCTGATTGCCTTAATAGAGCCCAACCCGGTCTAGAAAGAGAACATCGCTCCAGGCTCCGTGTATAAGGGACGAGAAGTCACACCCTTTTTCAAGCAGCATAACAAAATATGTTTGTCAGTGATTACTGCTGTGTTTTAGTATCCTGTCCTTTCCCTAGTATACTGACCCGTTCTTGAGAAAGAACCCTGCTGTAAGTCTGCGTGTTTCAGGGACGAGAAGTCGACCCTCAGAGACGTGGCAGGTTAAGCCCCTCCCACTCTCATACACATCTGAGGGACAAGTAGCTGACCCTTAAGTACGTAGCATAACACTGAAATGAAAATAACACAGGTAAATGAAATGGTGAGAAATTACAAAGATGAGGTACAAATAAACTACGTATGGTGAAATGGTGAAAGAAAAGAATGATTTTACATACAAAGGTAAAAGAAAAAACGTAAGAAAGAAAGTGAAAGAAATCATAAAAAACAACCCAAAACTAGTCAGGAAATCTGTAGAGATTAACAAATCTGTTTTGCTACGTATTTGGGGATCGGTTTCTCGCCCTCAAATACGCAGGCTACAGCTGGTCCCTATTCTAGACTGGGTTGCTATCTCTAAGGAATAAGACTGGACACAAAAACAAGGCAGTGAATGTTACACCCATGTATTACAAATATCTTCCCAGAGACAATAATACATCAACAAATACATTAGATGCTGGGTTTGCCGGGGATGGGTTAACAACTCAACACAGGGTCTTACGTGACTGGAAATCTGTCACTATACCGGCAGATAGAAAGTATGGTAATATTTACCCAGCGCTTATGACACATAAAATACCCTCATGATTCAGGACATAGGAATGAATTTACTACAATTTCCCAATCTCGTATAGCACTGGACGGTACTGGTATATAAATTACGTTAACACCTGTCATAGACACTTGCCGGCCGGAAGTCTATCTGAGGTAGAGCCAGCCGCGCAGTGATCACTGAACGAGGGGGGGGGAATGCGGTATTCTAGCGGGACATTTGGAGATGCCCAGACATACTCTAACTAATGTGCCCGGACACTGGGGTGGGGGGAAGGCACGATGGGAGTAATATCTATTCCTTCTGTTAGCCACTGAGGTGTTTCACTTGCGTGCCTGTGCACTGGGGAGGGAGAGTTTCAATAAACAAGGGAGTGGTACAATCGGCATAATATTGTTGTTCTGTTGGTCACTATGGCGTTTTGTTCACTGGGGGATGCGTGGGAATTCACTCGGGATATAAATTAGGCCAAAGTTACTATTAGGCTCGTCCAGTCTTACACTCTGGGCTCCTGGTCATTTATCACTAGAATATACTATAGGGAATCACTCGCATGGTATAAACTAACGCACACACATGTATCTGGGTCTAGACATCACACACACAGGTAAAGTCCACTCGCTTCACTACCACTGGTGGCCCGCAAGTCGATTCCTTTGTCTGGAGGAAGGGCAGAGTGACAGTCCCCTGGACAGGGCCCCAATTGTAGTCGTGAGACTAGGGGCTTGGCCCGAAGAGAGCCAGGAGACGGGCCTGACATCGAGTCTGGGAGAGACTCAAAGAGGTCTTGTCCACAGGTAAGCCGCGCCCTGGTGTTTGGGGGAATTCCCGGGGTGACTGAGGACCCAGGGTACTGGAACCCGGGGTGACTGGACTTCGGCAACGGCTGGAGGGCGGCGGCGCCGTCAGGGTCCTCACACGGGGACCTTGGGCCGGGGGAGTAGTGGACAGTGCCCGACGTCGGCTGCAGTGTCTGCTGGGGCTCCACTTCGGCTGCTGTTCACACTGGTAGAGTTACAGGGAACCAAGGCCTCGGGTGAGGCCTTGCCATGGCTCGGGGGAGGGGTCCTCTCTGGCGAGTGGAATTTCAGCTGGAGACTAGGCACCGGTGACTGCTACTTTTCCGGGGCATCACCTGGGAGTAAGAGGGGTGCCGTTCCTGTTCCCAGCCACTCAGTGCCAGCGGCGGACCCCCTGTGATACTGGGGGGGTTGGGGGTGTTGGTGTCGTCTGCATTGGCCGTTGCGTCATCTGCGGCCTTAACCCCTAACTCCTGTATTTCAAAATCTATAGTAATCAGTGGCATAGGTGAAGAAAAAAAAAACAGAATCTCAAGGGACAAAAAGTAGGTGGTAAAGATATTGAACATACTATAGCAAGTATCAGAGGATATCTGTGATAAAGATATAGAATAATTGAAATACAGGAGTTAGGGGTTGAGGCCGCAGACGATGCGACGGCCAATGCAGACGACACGAACACCCTCAACCCTTCCCAGTACCAACGGGGGTCCGCGGCTGACACTGAGCGGCTGGGAAAAGGAACGGCGCACCTGTATTCCTCCCCGGCGCCCCTCTTACTCCCAGGTGATGCCCCGGAAAGGTAGCAGTCGCCGGCGCCTAGTCTCCGGCCGAAATTCCACTCGCCAGGTAAAGCGTGGAGTTTACAACTCCACACAATGCCACGGTATTAGCCATTGTCATACCGGGTACGGGGCAGAACTGGCCACAGTCTGTTCCCCAGTTGCATCCCCGATACAGGGCTGCGGCACGGACGCGTGTTGGCCGGGCAGGACAGGCCACAAGTCGTCCGACTCCTGTAGTCGTTCCCCCCAGAGTAGCTTCGCAGTACCGGCCACAAGCCATACTGGGTACAAGGCAGGATCGGCCACAGTCCGTCCCTCTGCTACCAGTCCTCTTAGCTCCATGGTACAGGCCATTAGCCGCACCAGAGCTACAACCCCCTGTGCTACTAAGACGTCGGCCACTAGACGCGTCAGGCCAGAGGTAGAGCAGGTCACTAGCCGCCCTGGAGCTGCAGTCCCCTGCGCCACCACGACATCGGCCACTAGTCACGTCAGGCCAGAGGTAAAGCAGGTCACTAGCCACACCGAAGCTGTTGTCCCCTGTGCCACTACAACATTGGCCATTAGTCACGTCAGGCCGGAGGTAGAGCAGGCCACAGTCCGCTTCTCTCCCACCGAAGATCCTGCAGCCAGAGAGGACCCCTCCCCCGAGCTGTGGCAAGGCCTCACCCTAGGCCTTGGTTCCCTGCAACTCTACCAGTGTGAACAGCGGCCGAAGTGGAGCCCCAGCAGACTCCGCAGCCGACGTCGGGCCCTGTCCACTACTCCCCCGGCCCGAGGTCCCCGTGTGACCCTGACGGCGACGCCGCTCTCCAACCGTTGCCGCAGTCCAGCCACCCCGGGTACCAGTACCCAGGGTCCTCAGTCACCCCGGGAGTTGCCCCAAACACGAGGGTGTGACTTACCTGTGGGTGAGACCTCTTTGAGTCTCTCCCAGATTCGACGTTGGGCCCGTCTCCTGGCTCTCTTCAGGCCGAGCCCCTAGTCCCATGACTACGTGTGGGACCCTGTCCAGGGGCGCGTCACTCTGCCCTTCCTCCAGACAGAGGAATCAACCTGCGGCCAAACAGTGGTATTGAAGTGAGTGGATTTTACCTATGTGTGTGCTTTATAGACCAAAATATATGTGTGTATTAGTTTAGACCATGTGAGTGATTCCCTATAGTCTATTCTAGCGATAAGTGACCAGGAGCCCAAGTGTAAGACTGGACGAGCCTAATAGTAATTTTGGCCCAATTTATATCCCGAGTAGAGTCCCGAGCATCCCCCAGTGAACGAAACGACACAGTGACCAACAGAACAACAATATTTTGCCGATCGTGCCATTCCCTTGTTTATTAAAACTCTCCCTCCCCAGTGCACTGGCACGCAAGTGAAACACNGCCGGCAAGTGTCTATGACACAGGTGTTAAAGTAAATCATATACGAGTGCCGTCCAGTGCTATACGAGATTGGGAAATTGTAGTAAATTCATTCCTTTCCTGAATCATAAGTGTATTTTATGTGTCATAAGCGCTGGGTAAATATTACCATACTTTCTACCAGCCAGTACAGTGACAGATTTCCAGTCAAGTCAGATCTTGTGTTAAGTTGTTAACCCATCCCCGGCCAACCCAGCCTGTAATGTATTTGTTGATGTACTATTGTCTCTGGGAAGATATTTGTAATACATGGGTGTAACAGTCACTGCATTGTTTTTGTGTCCAGTCCTATCTATTTCTTAGAGTTACCGACCCGGTCTGGAATAGGGACCCACTGTAGCCTGCGTATTTGAGGGCGAGAAACCGACCCGCAAATACGTAGGATAACAGAGAGGAATTTAAAAACGTATTGATAAAAAGATGCCTAACTCAAGAGGAATTGGAAACACTAAAGGAGGAGTGGGAGGAAGCAAAGACAAAGAATGAGGAAAGATCAGAGGAAGGGAAGAGTAAATCAGTTTACAAAGTAATTGAATTGCGCGTACGAAAAGTGGTACATAACCAACAGGGGAAAAAAAAGAAGGAAGGTAGTCGACTCAAGCTATGGCAAGTATGTAAACAAGATGAATAAGTTGATGTACTCAAATGTAGGTGGAATGGCATCTAAATCATTAGAGATGAAAGACTGTAGTCTACCAAAGAAAAGGAACCACATATTATTTGCCTAACTGAAACAAAATTAACCTCAAGGATGTCAAACGATACCCTAAACTTAGCCGATACTGTTGTGTGGCGTGTTTTAGGACCGTCTCCTCGTTCCTTAAACACGGCACTTAGAGCGGGGTCCTCTTTCTAGACCGGGCTGGGTATACTCAGGGCAACTAAGAGTAACAGGGCATAAAAACACTCAGCAACAAACCTTACTTCCTACAATGACACAATACTGACAGTGGCACACTTTACACAAATAAATTAATACAATGGAAGGGCCGGAGGACTCTGGGGCAGGTAACGTAGCCAGTGTTTCTTCTGGGGAGGGCCCAGTTGTAGGAAGGTGGCCCAGGGTGGCAGCCTTCGTCAGTGGTGTAACCGGCTGCCATGAGGGCGTCCGGGGTTGTCGTTGGGAGGCCGGACAGCTACTGGGTCATCTGGGGGCCTCGTTAGGAGGCCGGCTACTGCTGGGTCGTCTGGGGCCCTTCGTCAGGAGGCCCGGTATTGCTGGATTGTCCGGGAGGGTCTGAGGTGCAGCGTGGTAGGGGCTCCCTGTCAGGGGAAAATGAGATTTTTACTCTGGCGTGTCGCCAGATGTCAGGGGAAATTTAAGTATTCCCAAGAAATAATGAATTATTGTATAACTGGTATACAATGTATAGCTAAGTGTGCTATGTTAATTCTCTAGGGTCGAGAATTACAAACTTCCTCAACGGCACGCAGCAGAGAACTAGACACTCTATTGAGCTGCAATATTGTACCGTTGGCCTACGAGAAAGTTTCTTCTCCCCCCCCAACAATCAAAAAAAAATTATAATAATAATAATAACAGGCTCTTGGCTGAGCCAAACTCCTAGCTAGCACAGCGGATTTAAAAGTGATGTCAAAGCTGGCCTAAGTACCGGCCGTGATTTAATTCAAAAGTTGTGCTAACGCAGAGTAGCAAACTGTATTAATTAATAGAGTGGAGTAATCAAACACAGTTAACAAACTTTAACAAAGCTCAAGAAAAGAACTGTGAATTTATTAATTACAAAGAAATGAATTTACGTTACATGAAATTCAAATCAAGTAAAGGAATGCACTCACTCGCTCAAACACTCAGATAACGGCTAAATATTTCAAAAAGCTTAGCCTAGGAAAAAACCAGAAAATACTGATCGGTATGGATGAAACAGAGCTGCTGTGACGATCACCAAAGTGGGTGGGGCCGCAGGAGACACGCCAATACAAGCTGAAATCTGAAATCGCTAAGAAAGCACAGAGCCCAGAAAGGCGTCCCGCGTCGCGCCGTGTCTACAAGCAGACTAAAACTCATTTGAATCGGCGGCGCAACGAGCGTGGGAGGTGTGCGCGCCGGCGTGTAACGGCTACCGCGCCAACAGACAATTCAAATTTATGGGACTATGTCACGACTCACTCAACACAACGTTACAATGTAGAAAATTCGTGACACTCCCATCTCTAGGGGGCCAAAGGGCCTCAGGGCTGGGCCCGAATATGGAGAGAAGGTGCACCTGTCGGCGCCCACTCTGCCGGGCGGGGGGGCGTTGGGCTGGGAAGGAGAGGTTACAGCCCAGGGTTTTGGGGGCGTCTTGGTGGGACCGGGGACTGCAGTCTTTCCTCCACTGGGCCTCCGTCAGGGGTGTACTGCAGCGTCCCGTCTCTGAAGAGTCTGTCAGGGTCGAGGTCTGCCAGGGGCCTGGTTGTAGGGTGTGGACCCCAGGTCTCAGGGGGCCTCTCCAAGTCTGCTTCAACTGCTGCTCCTCTGGTAGAGTACTCCTGTGCAGGGAAGAGGTGAGGACACCCGAGCAGCCACAACCGGAATTGGGTGAACAGGGGAAATCCTCAGGAGGGGAAGGCACTGGGGTAGGGGGCAAGCGGTGGTATGTAGCCGTTCCCTTCCTGGCGTGGCTGGTGGCTGTCACTAGGTTCCCTAGGCCACGGAAGGCAGAGCGGCTAGTGGCCATCTCCTCCCTCGTGTGGCAGGAGGCCATCACTGAGGGTCGTGCCCCTGACTGGCTGTGGGTGTAACGCGGCTAGTGGCCGCCGCCCGCCCATGGGTGCTGCTAGTGGCTGTGACCTGAAAGCTGTGCCTTGTGGGACCTACACCCCGAGTGCGGCTGGAGGCCGTCACGGGGGTGCAGGTGCGACTGGTGGCCGTCACCGGTGTCCTTCTTCCCAGGTGTGTTGCAGGGAGGGTGCAACTAGTGACCATCGCCGACATTGGGAGTCTGCTGCCAGAGGCGCGGCCGGTGGCCATCGCTTGTCCGGGGGTGCGGCTGTTGGCCATCACCAATTCCCTCTTCCCTTGGAGGGTTGTTGTGAGAGAGGTTGGTGGCCATCTCTCCCCGTGCACGGCTGGTGGCCGTTGCCGGGTGTGAGTGAGGGAGGGAAACAGCTACTGAACAGCTGGTGGCCGTCTCCTGCTGTCTAACTGGGGCTATGAGAATAGCCCCACCCTGAACCTAACGAGGGCTGGTCCGGCTGAGGTGTATTTTGGCATGACTGCTACCTCACAGGTGAGGCACCTGAACACGAGAGGGGCGTAGGGGAAAGGTGCAAGTAGGCCCGTCTCGCGCTGAGCCCTGCTCACTGTATTTACCCCTCAGTTGTCTCCTCTTAGGATGGGTGGTGTATTCAGGTGGCATGTTTTGGTGACAGATACAATATGTGATTTCAGATACAATATGTGAAAATGAGACAGAATTGTAATAAAACGAGGAATTATAATATTAACAAAGAAAAATCTACAAGTCAGAGAAATAGAACTAGATATACCCTCAAAAGCAGAAATGATTGCGGTAGAGATTAATACATCTGAATGGAAAGAAACTGTGGCAAATTTATACATCTCTATCTATATCTATATACCTAGGCTGCTTCCCCCAAGAAAAGGGAGGTAGCCGAGACAGGTCAACACACTACCAATTTACTCATCCACTCATACACATTCATTCGCATCTTAGCCCCAAAGGGGAGAAGGGACAGATCCTCACCGCACCACACCGCACGAGGGTCAACCACACAGTGCAGTCAGTGACATCCGCAGCAGGGCCCGACAGCAAAGCTGGTTTACCCCTGCCACATCATAATGGACCCATCCCCTTACTCACACCTGACCTGATCAGCTGATCAGACAAAATGCGGGAGAATATCCCTCAGGGCTGCATCATCATTTATTCATTCACAATTTCACTCCATTCATTTCTATCACGCACAGCCACTCTTCCTTGCTCAACAGACAACCCTCTCGCATCCAACGCTCTCTTCACACTGTCCATCCATCCTATTCATGGTTTCCTCTCAGCCTTACACCTCTCACATCAGATCTAGTTATCTTTTTCACCAATTGCTCATTTTCCATTCTCTCCATATGCCCAAACCATCGCAACACCCTCTGCTCAACTCGATCAGCCATCTTCCGAACAATTCCAGTTCTTCGCACTTCATCATTTCTCACTCGATCCATACGCGTCACTCAACACATACATCTCATCTCCATTACATTCAAACTTTTCCTCTCTGCTACACCCATATTCCATGTTTCAGCCCCATATAATGCAGTCGGTACCACAATACCCTCAAACAGCCTTCTCTTTACATCCATTCTGAGTGAACGACATCTAAACAATTTTCTGATTCCTTCCAGCACCTTTCCAACTTCATTCATTCTAAACTTCACTTCTGCATCTATTCTTCCATCCACAGCAACATGTGACCCTAAATACTTAAAACACTCAACCTCCTCAAGCAACTCACCATTCGAAACTATATTCATCATCCTACCATCTACCAACCTCATACACGTCATCACATTACTCTTATTCTCATTTATTTTCAGTTTCCTCCTTTCACACACCCTTCCAAACTCCTCTACCAACTGTCTCAATCTCTCCTCTGAATCAGCCATCAGTGCAGTATCATCCGCAAACAGCAGCTGCTTCAGATTCCACTCTCTACCATCATTCACCAGACTCAGTCCTCCACCTAACAATCTTGCATTCACTTCCTTTACAACACTATCCATATAAATATTAAACAACCAAGACGACATCACACATCCCTGCCGCAGCCCTACTCTCACGAGAAACCAATCACTCACAGTATTTCCTACTCTTACACACGCTTTACTATTTACATAAAAACTTTTCACTCCTTTTAGTAACCTGCCATCAAGCCCATACAATCTTAAAACATTCCACAAAGCCTCCCTATCAGTTCTATCATATGCTTTCTCTAAATCCATGAATGACCAAAACACATCCTTACCTTTCGCTAAATACTTTTCACACACCTGTCTCACAGCAAATACCTGATTCACACATCCCCTCCCTCTCCTAAAGCCACACTGCTCATCACCAATCACTCCCTCTGTACCCTCTCTAACTCTCTTAATTAACACTCTACCATACACCTTACCTACAACACTCAACAGACTTATACCTCTAAAGCTAGTACATTCATACTTATCACCCTTACCTTTATACAATGGGACCACACAAGCACTTGCCCAGTCAATTGGCACCATACCTTGCACAAAGCACACATTCAACAATCTTACTAACCAGTCAACAATAGTCGCTCTACCACCTTTCAGGCATTCCACAGCACACCCATCTATACCTGCAGCTTTCATGTTTTCATCTGCTTTACTGCCTCTTGCACTTCCTCCATCATGATCAAAGATTCATTCAACTCTCCCAACACATCTATTCCTTGCACCCTTCCATCTGCCACAATCTCAGCCTCCCTTTCCTCCTCTACATTTAACAATCTTTCAAAATACTCCACCCATCTCTTCCTTAATGCATCCATCTCAATTAACATCCTTCCATCCTCTGCTTTTACTCGCGCCTCCTTCCCAGACTCTCCCTTTCGCACCCTTTTCACCTCCTTCCAAAACATTTTCACATTCTCTAAAAATTCTCAGTCAACCGCCTACCCCACCTCTCATCTGCTGCCATTTTAGCATCACGCACAACCCTTCTCGCCCTATTCCTCTTTTCCTTATACCTCTCATATGACACCTCATCCTTCCTCTGCAGCCACACTTCATATGCATGTCTCTTCTCAGCCACAGCCATACTTACTTCCTCGCACCACCATTCACTTCCCATTCTTACACCACCACCCACTCGTCTCACACCACACACCTCTTCCGCATGCCCCACCACAGCACTCTTAAACAACTGAACAACTGCCATTCCTCCTCCACACTGCCACTCTCCTGTTCTTTCACTGCATTCCACTTATCTCTCAATTTCTCCTGATACGCCATCATTTTCTCTCTTTTATTCAACTCACTCACTTTCAAAACCTCCCTGCCACACCTAACTCTCCTAGCTCTCACCCATCTCTTATACCTACTCTCAACTTTCACTCCACCAGGCAGTGGTCAGACATACCTCCACCCTCTCCTCTCAAAACTCTCACATCCAACAATCTTCCTATTACATTCCTGGACACAACCACATAGTCCGTCAATGCTCTGTCAACAACCCTTCCACCCTCCTGTCTCACCCATGTATACTTATATCTTTCTTCTCAAACAAGGTATTCCCAATCACCATTTCTCGCTCACACACACACCTATCATTCGTTCCCCATTTTCATTTCTTCCAGGCACACCATGCATACCAACTACACCTTAAACTGCTACATTTCCCATTCTAGCATTCAGATCCCCCATTATTACCACATTCACATTCGCTACAAAGCTCTGCAAACACTCATCAACATCATTCCAGAAAGACTCCTTCTCTTCGTCATCCCTTTCACTACCAGGCCCATATGCACCCACAAATATCCACAACTCACGTTCAAATTTCGCTTTCACCCACATCAGTCTCGATGACACCTCCTTCCATTCAATCACACACTGCTGTACTTCCGGGCTCACTAACAAGGCCACACCTTCTCTTGCCCTTCCTCTATCAACACCTGACAATCTTCCGTTCACACTTCCAAACGTAGACTCACCTTTCCCTTTCATCTTTGTTTCACTCAAAGCTAACACATACATCCAACTTTCTTCTCACAAACATTCTCCCAATCTCCTCCCTTTTAGCCTCAATCGTACTACATCCACGCCCATTCATAGACCCAACCTTCAGGGTACGGGGATAACTTGATCCCCCATCCCTTTCTCTGGCCTGTCTCTTTTTAGGAACTAAAAAACAGAGGAGGGGGTCCCTAGTCCCCTCACCCCGCCCATTTTAGTCGCCTTTTACGACACGCAAGGAATACGGTGGCGGAATTCTTCCTAACACAATCTGGCCGCAGAGTACTAGTACCACCCCATAGTGCGGCCAGATTATGTCCCCCCCCGCCACCCAAAACAAACACTTGGGGAAGAGGTGAATATGAAGACCTGCAGAGAGTACAATTCAGAGATTAAGAGCATTACTACATAGATTGGAAAAGAATTCTGAAAGAATTATATTAACTGGAGATTTCAGTGCAAGTATAAATTGGAATACTCAAGTTGTAACAAGCCATGAGAACTGTTGGGATCAAAAGCTCCTGAATCTTGTGCAGGAGTTTTTCGTAACACAACAGGACTTGATGATCCATCAGTACAAGGCCTTATATTTACTAGGCAAGAAAATGATACTGACAGTATAATATATCACCCTCCATTCGGCAAAAGCGACCATGCAGTATTAAGTTGCAACTTCAGAATTGCATATGACATAGTTAATAGTAATGATAGTTACAAAAAGTGTTGTGCTACGTATTTGTGGGACGGTTTCTCGCCCCCAAATACGCAGGCTAAAGCGGATTCCTATTCTAGACCGGGAGGTAGCTCCAAAGAGTAGGACTGGACACAAAAACAAGGCAGTAAATATTACACATGTATTCCAGATATTTCACAGAGAACAATAATACATCACAAACATTACAATGGGTTGGCCCGGGGTAATTCAACACTGTATACAATTGCTGTCTGTCACTATACCTTCTGGTTCAGGTATGGTACTGTTAACCCGACACTCATAGCACATACAACATATTTACATTTCAGGACATAGGAATGATTTTACTACAATCTCTAAAACCCGTATAGCACTGGACGGCAGTATATACATGTATAAGTTACATTACACCTGTATTTCAGGTACCTGGTGGCCGGAAGTCTATCTCAGGTAGGGTTGCCCGTAGAGATCACTAGCAAGGGAAACTGCGGTATTTTAGTACGTCCTGACTTAACACACTTAACACGTCGGGACACAGGGCTGGGTGAATATTTAACCGAACACAAGGGAGGGAGAGCGTAAACACAAAGGAAGGGCACAGCGATACAATGGGTATTTCCTGATGATCACAAAAGACTGTCCAAGACAGCGGGACTCTAACTCCAAGATAAAGGTCAGGCCACGTTCTGTCTATCGGCACGTCCAGTCTTATATTCTGGGTTCCTGGTCACTTAAATTTGAGAATACACTGTAGGGGATCACTCATGAGATATCTGTCGATGCACACTATATCTGGGTCTAAGGGTACACACACATATACATATAGTCCACTCACTTGGTTACCACTGGTGGGCCCAGGTTGATTCCTCCGTCTGGAGGAAAAAGGGGCAGAGTGGTGCGTTCCTGGGCAGGACCCCACACGTGGCCATGGGGCTAAGGGCTCGGCCTGAAGAGGGCCAGGAGACGGGCCCGACGTTGGGTCTGGGAGCGCCTTCGGGAGACCTCGCCCACCGGTAGGTCGCACCCTGGTGTTCGGGGCAACTCCTGGGGCAACAGGGGACCCAGGGGACTGGAACCCGGGGTGGCTGGGCTGCGGCAACTGCTAGAGGGCGGCGTTGCCGACAGGGTCGCCTCACAGGAACCTCGGGCCGGGGGAGTAGTGGACAGGGCCCGTCGTTGGCTGCGAGGTCTGCGGGGGCTCTGGTCCGGTAGCTGTTCACCCTGGTGGAGTCGTAGGGAACCAAGGTCTTGGGTAAGACCTTGCCACGCCTTGGGTGTAGGGTCCTCTCCGACTGCTGGTTCTCCTGTAAGGGAGAAGCGGACTGTGGCCGGCTTTACTCCTGGCCCGACGTGACTTGTGGCTGATGTCTGAGGGGCACAGGGAAGGATAGCTTCTGGGCAGCTTGTGGCCTGCGCTACCCAGGCCGGGCGTGACTTGTGGCCGATGCCTGAGTGTGCACATGGGAGGATAGCTTCCTTGCGGCTAGTGGCCTGCTCTTTGTCTGGCCTGGTGTGACTTTTGGCTGATGCCTGAGTGGTCGGGAGGAGGATAGCTTCCGGGCGGCTTGTGGCCTGCGCTACCCCGGCCTGGCATGACTTGTGGCCGATGCCTGAGTGTGCACAGGGGAGGATAGCTTCCTGGCGGCTTGTGGCCTGCCTTACCTCTGGCCCGATGTGACTTGTGGCTGACGTCGAGAGGGCACAGGAGGTGAGCTCTGGGACGGCTGTGGCCTGTGCCGGCGAGCTAGGAACACTAGCAGCTGAGGGACGGACAATGGCCGATCCTGCCTCGTGCCCAGTACGGCTCGTGGCCGGTACTGTGGTGCCACTCTTGGGGGAATGCTGACAGGAGGCGGACGACTTGTGGCCAGTCCTGCCCGACTGACACGCGTCCGTGTCGCGGCCCTGTGGCGGGGAAGCAACTGGGGAACGGACTATGTCCAGTTCTGCCCCATACCCGGTACGACTGTGGCCGATACCGTGGCGTTGCGTGGAGTTATAAATTCCACCCCTTACCTGGTGAGCTGCGCTCCGGCCTGAGACTAGGTGCCGGTGACTGCTACCTTTCCGGGCACCACCTGAGCGCAAGAGGGGCGCCGGGAAGTTATACAGGTAAGCCGTTCCTGTTCCCAGCCGCGCTGTGTTGGCGGCAGTCCCCCAGTGGTACTGGGGGGGTTGGGGGTGCTGGTGTCGTCTGCCCCGGTCGCCGTGTGGTTTGTGGCTCCAACCCCTAACTCCTGTATTTCAAAAA